>AWOL01S0054010.1:23262-105630 GCA_000715115.1 Nicotiana otophora | reverse complement strand
TATATATATATATATATATATATAATAATAATAAAAATTATAAAAAATACAAGCGTTGTGTCATGTGGCCTCACAGGATGTGAGGCATAATAGTTGTAGTGTACATAGTCCCTATTACCATATTTGAGTGAGGTATATTCAAATTTGGTAGTACATTTTGATCTAGAATGTAACATTGACCTAGTAAGGTGTAAATTGTAAATTATAAAAACTACCCCACTGAAAGTATTAGAAATGTAACACAAACTCTTCCCAGATTAAGTATTGATCTGCACAAAAATTGCCATGAACATTGCCCCGTTATAGCGGCTTAGCAGTAGCCTCTCTTTTGTTCCGCCTATTTGTCCACACCAAGAAGCTCCAATCTATGCGCACATCTCGTCGTTTGCCATCCACTACGTATGATGGTGTGATCTTATTCCTGTTGTGTTGTGTGTTTCCCATGATGTATAGTTTACATTCACACACATCCTATCTTGGTGAAGAGACAATGTATGATAATGTCTACAGGCTGCTTCTTTGTTGATTCTATTTTGAGTCATTTTTTGGCTATGAAATGCTCATGCCTTGCGTTGATGTCCATGCGTCTGCATAGTAGTGTCCCCCCTTCAATGGAATGTGCATAGTGTTGCAATACCTCACTTAGAATGACGATGATAGGGCATGCTGACAGTAGCATCTCATTTGATGAAATTGTCAAGCTAGATTCTGGGTTTTTTACTTGTGTTGGACCACCCATTGAAGTCGTAGTAACTGGTACTGCATGAAGACAATAAATTGTCCTACGAAAAAAGGAAAAAAAGGTTAGTAGAATGACCTTTATGTTCTCTTCCCTAAGGATTTGAGCATGATGATCCAGAATACTCTACATTCCCATACTACACCTTTCCTCCTCACTCCCTAGTTCGTGGCTACTTTCACCCTCAAATAAGGACATTGTAGCTTAGCTTCATTCAGTATACATCTTCCTTTAATATTCAATTGCCAAAATTCATGACACTCAATGTTACCAACAACAAGTGCATAATTAGCAAGATGATCGGCCAGTTTGTTGCCCTCTCTGTATATGTGTGATACCATTTTATTACATCCCTCCAATAGTTGTAGTATTTCCTCTATATGATTCGTAATAAACCAAGGTGGATTCCAAGTACTAGTAATTACATTCTATAAAATTAACGAGTCTGTTTGGAGCCAGATTTGAGTGTAATTGTATTCCCTGCAATGCCTTAGAGCTTCCACAATTACCAGTGCTTCTGCTTTTGTATTTATGGATTCATTGATCTCCCTGCCAAAAGCATATTTCACATCACCATTCTCATTTCATAAGCAGAATCCAATTGCACTTCTTCCCGAATTTCACCTCGACGCACCATCCGTGTTAACTTTGATCCTACCTTCCATAGGAAATTTCCATATAACTTTATGTACCTTCAGACGTGGTGTATAGTTCTCCAGCATTAGCAAAAGATCCTGCCACCTATGAGGGCCTTTTGCAGCTCTGGTTTTCTCACTTACACAAGTGATTGAAGTGTTTTTGAAATTTGGTAAATTACTCGACTAACAGTCACTGCTTCCCCATACTTACGACTATTTATGTGCTTCCATAGCTCCCAAGAAATACAATAAGGTAATGCTTGCATAATTGGTTTGATTCTCGGTAGTACTTGGGCATTCCAGCATTTAGTCACTGCATGATGCTATGTCAGTCCCTCCATAGCTATTCCTGTTCTTGTGACAAAGTAGGTCCATGTGCCGTAGAATTTCGTAAAGAAAATTAAGATTTCGTGGTGCCGAACTAGGCTTACGTGTTGAACAGTGCACTAAGGAGTTAAAAGAAATATTTGGCAGAAAAAGGCATTTCTACGATCCATTATGCGGCCGCAGAATTACTCTGCGGGCCGCAGAATAGCCGCAGAGTGAGGTAGGACTTGGCAGGTTTGGGTGCCATTATGCGGTCAACTATGCGACTGCAGAACTGTTCTGCAGTTCATTATGCGATCGCAGAACAGGTTTGCGGGCCGCATAGTAACCGCAAACCCAGGCAGCATTGCCCAGTTTCGGAGGTTCATTTTGCGGACCGCAGATGCATTATGCGGTCGCATATGCGACCGCAAATCTTGTTCTGGAGCTTCATTTTTGGGTTTTTATAATCCGACCCTACTTCGTTAAATAGGTGATATGTACCATCTTTAGAGCAAAAACCTGATATTTTGAGGGTTAGAGTATCCTAGAGTGGGAGAGAATTCTTCAACAATTTATTTTTCAATTCTTGCTCAAATCTTGGAAGATTAACAAGGAAAAATTACTAGGTCTTCATCCTATAGGTAAGATTCTACACCCTAACCCTTCATTGCGAAAGTTAACTAGAAATGGGTAAGTACTAAGATCATTCTTGGGTATGAAAGTTAGTTATTTTGCATGCATGTGTTATCAAGGGTATAGGAATATTGTTGAGCTAAAAATGGTAAAGAATGGGTTGTGGGATGATGGAATCCTCCATAAAAGGACCTTGAAACCTTAATGCACACCTAGTATTTGATACAATGCTCAAATGAGCTAGAACCATGATAATCTTCCTAATTTTGGTTTAATTTGTTACATTTCTAAAATAGATCGATGTTGCTAAGATTTCCGAAATATTTTAGAGTTTAAGGAAGCTCAAGTGAGGTATGTTGGCTAAACTCCTCTCTTAGAATTGAATTTCACTGTATTCTTGTAATTTATGTATGTCCCGAGTTGTTCATTATAAAGTTGGCTATTCCGAATAAGTTTGTGTTGAAAGATATTTGTTAAATATGTATACCAAATGCTTTTATCGTGTTAGGTCATCATTTGAGAATGTGTTCAAAGTATTGGCTATGCTTTTAAGATGTTTCAATTTCAAGTCAAGTTCAAACGAAGGCTATTATGCCAAATTTTGTGAAAAGTCTTTATGTGTCTAAGACTCTTAATTGCTCACATGTGTGCTAGAAACCTTTAATTGTAATGCTTTGTTATTGTCGATGATAGTGATGTTTTGAAAGTGAAAAAGGTGAGCATGAAATACTAAATACGACCGATGTGCCAAGAATAATTTTTATAATTATGGCCACTAGTACCAATGAAATAAAAAGATGTGAAAGAGGTATGAAACGAAATGATTGGTATAAAAGAATGATGTCTCGAATGAGACGGCCTAGCCGATCGGGTCATGATCGGACACCATGCCGCACACATGGTGGTGATTGTGCTGGAAATTATGATTTGTGGTTGATGTCTCGAATGAGACGGCCTAGCCGATCGGGTCATGATCGGACACCATGCCGCACACATGGTGGTGATTGTGCTGGAAATTATGATTTGTGGTTGATGTCTCGAATGAGACGGCCTAGCCGATCGGGTCATGATCGGACACCATGCCGCACACATGGTGGTGATTGTGCTGGAAATTATGATTTGTGGTTGATGTCTCGAATGAAACTCCTAGCCGGTCGGGTCGTGATCGAACTCTGTGCTAAAAGTACGGTGGTATTGGTATTATGAAGGTAACATTATTGGTACTAAAAATCTCCAAACTTAAGATGTGGAAATTAATTTGAACACTCTGTTGACCCTAATTCGAGGTTTGATGTTGTTTGAGGCTTCCATTGATATTATGATTATTCTTGCTTGTATTATTTTAGTTTCTATCGAGAGGGTGTTTTGTCATTCATACTAGTACTATTCCATATGCACTAACGTCCCTTTTGTAGGGGGCGCTGCATCTTGAATGGATGCAGGTGGTTCCACAGCAGGAGACACTGATCAGTGATAGCGGTACACCCTCTTCCCAGCAGACTTGGTGAGCCCCACTTCATTTCGGAGTCATGTATCTTTTGTTCCTTGTATATGGTGTTTTAGGTATAGTCGAGGCCTTGTGGCCGGCATTGTCATAGTACTCTTTTGTATCCATAGAGGCTCCGTAGACATTATGTGGGTTGTATATTGGTGTTGGGAAAGTCAAACTAGCTATGTTTTGTTTGAATTACTTGTTCCACTACAGACTATGAAAAATGTGTGTGCAATTTGAGGCTTTAAAATTGTTACACCCCATGTTTTCGCACGTAAAAATACGCCATAAGTAAATTGATGGAAGCTCGAAAATGAGATGTTACATCTTGTATTTTCGTATGTTAAAGTTTCGTCGTAGGTTAATCGACGTAAGTTCGGGAATGAGATCATTTTGAGATTATAAGCATTATGCTACTTCGAACAAGTGATGAGTAAATTTGTGAAGGTGAGAGGGTAAGCAAATCGAAGAAAATGAATTTCGTCGAAATTTGACATTTTGAGATAAAATACGGTCCAAGCTACAATACCCGGTATTTATGGACTAGTGCCATACAAGGTACAACATGACCATGATAGTAAGATATATAAAGTGTGTTAAAAGTGAGTAGTATTTTAAATAAGTTGATATTATTCTTAATTATGTGGATATTTGGTTAATTCTGAATTTTTAGGGGAAGATTAGCAATTAAATAAGATATTTTGGATAAGCTTGAACCCCAAACGTGGCAGCATGAGATAATCAACCAAATGACTCTTTAATTTACAAAATAAGGTGGCACATCTAAGGAGCTTGGTGGCTTAGTCATCACAAAGATTGTGGGGGCCCACAACCCATAATCTTGAAAGCCTTTCTTACATTATGTAGTAAGATAGATTGGCTTGCTAAGTATTTCTCAAACAAGACATCATAATGAATCCTTTACAAATGCTTATGGCAACGTAATTCACTTCAAGAAAAGTCATGAAAGATTTGGATCAAATTCATTTAAGAAAGATATCATACGGATCTGATATGGTAAAATTGCTTCAACAAAATTCATAAGAGACTACGTAATATAATAGTAATGGAATTTTAAATTCTAAGAAAGTACGGTACAAATTTCTCAAATACATCATACGGATTGTTTCCTACTTCGATCCGCCATTATGTGTTTTTGCAAAAGACATGTGTTAGAGGGATCGTCAAGAGGATCGGTCCAGGTATGTTAAGGCTATCTCTTCTTTTTTTGTGGCATGATCAATACGATACAAACAAAATGAGCAAATGCACAAATTCCATAAATGACTCTATTCATAAAAATACCAGAGGTTTATATGTTCTTGGTTCCCCATATTGCTTATTATTCTATCTTCTGTTCACGGGTCTCAGAAAATACGTAAGTTGATAAAGTTTATTTCATGATATTAATCAGAGGCATAATAGTCTTATGACATTCCGAGAAATTTTATTGACGTACTTCTCATGCATTGCATTTATTTACATTGACTCATGACCAGATGGCGTTATATACGCGTATATATATATATTATATATATGGGATATGGAAAAAGGTTATGGCGTTATATACGCACCACCATCTGATCAGCTGGTATACATTGATGATTTTGCCCACAGTGGCCGAGATGATATGATGAGATACCCTCAGAGGCTTGATGACGTTACGTACACATATACATATGCATGGTATGGCATTTATATGTATATGCATGACATTTCAAATATTAATGATTCATAGAGTTGTTCAGACTTACATGTTGAGTCTTTTACTCCATGTTTCTCTCATATCTATTATTTATTGATTTTTATTCCTTACATACTTGGTACATTATTTGTACTGACGTCCCTTTTGCCCGGGGATGCTGTGGTTCATGCCCACAGGTCATGGTAAATAGGCCGAGAGTCCTCCAAGAAGGCTATCAGCTCAGCGGAAGATGTTGGTGTGCTCCATTTACTCTGGGGTTGCTTGTTTGGTCTGTATGATTTAGACGCGTATTGTTTGGTATGGCGGAGCCCTGTCCCAACCTTTATGATAAGTATGTATTCTTAGAGGCTTGTAGACAGATGTCATGTATACGGATACTTGTATGGCCTTGTTGGCCTATATTTTAAGTATATAATGGATCGCATTGGCCTTATAGGCCATATGTCATATGTATGAGTTTCTATATCAGGTTGGGTCATCCTATATGGAGTATTCCATTATGTTTATTCTGGTTAGCCCATAATGGACCGTTTGGCCCATTTTCCAATGATAGTACGATAAGAAAGATATGTTATGTTGGTACTCGGTTGAGTAAGGCACTGGGTGCCCGTCGTGGTCCATCGGTTTGGGTCGTGACAAAAGTGGTATCAGAGCAATTCTGTCCTAGGGAGTCTACAAGTCGTGTCTAGTAGAGTCTTGTTTATAAGTGTGTTGTGCACCACACTTATAGGCAGGAGGCTACCGGGCATTTAGGACTGTCACTCTTTCTTCTTACTCTAGGCATTTAGGACTGTCACTCTTTCTTCTTACTCTAGATCGTGTGGTAGAGTTTAGTTGTAAGAATTTAAACTCTTAAATTCTATTTTATTCACAATACAACGATGCCTACATCCAGAGCCAGTTGGTAAGAGATTGAATGTGGCTATGGAAGAGTTGAGTCAGAGGAACTCGATTTTTTATGATGCTTATGATGAGTAAATGTAAGGTCTTCAGTAAATAATGTGTGTACTAAGACGTGTAAGCCTTTTGATAAGGAGCCTTAAGGCAGGAATATCTATCCAATGAGAGATTCAGAAGATAGATACAAGTTTCAACAAGTAAAAGAAGCAAGATGAAGAAGGGTACGAGGCGCCCAGTTAATGAAGATTATCAGTATTTACAATTTAGGCAGAGGAATATAAGCCTTTTGAGTTACCTTCAATAAAAACTGAGGTATGTACAATTGGCCACACCGATCTCAGTTATGCCCTGTGGGAGCTAACAGGATATAGTTTAAGAGAAGGATGGGATATCATCATCTGGCTGGGGTTAGAGTTACCCAAAATGGTGGATGGATTGTTGCGTTAGTTAACATTTCCAAAAGGTATTGCAAATGTGCTAATAAATCTCCTTGTGAGACACCCAGATGGTGCACTCTAGAATACTACAGCTAGATATGAATACTAGAATGTTCAGAAAAATTCAGAAAATAAGAAGTGGGAATACTAGAATGATAAATATTATCTTAGTGTGGCTCCCATCCCTAGTAGAAAGAGAAAGTTAGGCAACCCGAAGAGCCAGTGGATGGAGCAAGGGGAGCTAAAATCAAAAGAATCTCTTGCTGAAGTTTTCAGAATAAAGTGATAGACAGAAATGTTAGCAGGGAAATAAGAAGGGAGTTAATGAAGCATTATGAGTAAGATGTGATACATGGATGACAACGGTAGAAAAATAATGAAAATATTACAGAGTCTATAGTCAAGTGAAGGAGTATACGAGGGGTAACAGGCTTTGAGGCAACAAAAAAGTATAGGTCATAAAGTCATATCCTCATTTCGAGAAATAAGTTCGTGACTCCAACGCCACTACCAGAAGGAAAGGTTACACCCCAGAATAACAGAAATCAGTATGGAGTGGTGAACAAGATAAACTAAACATGAATTAGGGACTGAGTCATTTGATAATAGCCGGCATCGTGAGAAATTCAGAGATTGCGTTCTGGCGATAATAGAATGGATGACAGAAGAATAACCTTTAAAGGTCATTCAGGAAGACGCTTTCCTAAAGCAAGCAATGTGAGCAAAGTTAAGCTTAAGGGACTGTATGTGCCAGTATACTAAGTGTCACCTTCGCGAGTAAGGAAAATTTGTTATCCTTGGTACATAAGGATTACCGCAAGGCGAGTAAGGGTCATCGATAATGTGAAAAAACGCCAAAGATGAAGAGGTAAAACATCTATAGGCAGATCGTCATAGCTCTAAATCTTAGTACTCCCCTAAATGGGGGAATATGGAGTGATGTGACATTAAGTTAGAATTAAGTGATTCTAGTAACTATGGAATAGTAAAGGAAGAATGCGATAAAAATAAAAAAGGGATGAGATTGCACTTATTCAAATCCTACAGATATGCTACGATTCCAGAACATTATGCAAACACGACGTCAAGGAGAGGAAGTAAGGGTTCCTGCTCGAGATGTTATTAATAAATAATGAGCCAGTGCAAGACGTAAGTTAAGACAAAGGAAATAACCCAATAAAGATTACGCGAAATATAGATATGAGAATGGACCAACGAGCAGTTAGTAGTTGATTCAGGAAGAGTCTAGTTATGGCTAGACAAGAGGATACAAACAAATAATAGATCGTAGAAGATAAACATAGTGAACCCCAACATGGGGAATTCAGTCTCACAGATATGACATCGTGACCCTTGAGAAATATTCAGATAGGAGTTGGGGTAGTTAAAGGCACCGTATGAGTATTACGGAAATAAAAGAGAATGCCAATGGGAGGACAACCAAAATATCAATTCAGAAGCAAACCCTACAAGTACAAGGGCGTGGATATAAGTAACTGCGGATAATTATAGGCGAGGGAGGACATCAAAAACATTTCGTCGAGTATACGATGTAATAATTTTGCAGGTTCACAAGAGTCAGAGAGTCCTCCCTAAGTACTACAATGAAAGATTAGATGAGAAAATAAGGAAGAAGGCTTCAACCTAAGCATAGTAAGTTGAAGAAGAGATGGCCATGTAAAAACCATTTTACTACAACATTGTATGCACTCCATAAGAAAGTGGCACCTACCGTGGCTAATGAACGGGAAGTAAAATCAAAAGTAATATTCAAGATCATATGAGATGTACGAAAATTCTAGTATGCGTGGGAACTAAGATAAGCTAAGTATGCAGCTAGCAAGGGGGCAGAAAGACCAGGAAATATAATAGCTTATGTTTAAAGAAAGATGAGAAGGAACAAAAGGAATTATTCGATCAACGATCCAGAGTTAGTTACATTATAAACGCAGTTAAGATTTTAGAGTGTTATCCATGCAGCATATATGTTGACAGTCATACAACCGTAGAAGACTCCGGTATAAGTTAAAAGAAAGAATTGAGCCCAGATCATAGATAAAGGATTGAATTGTTAGAAGATTGTATCATGGATATTCTATAGTGTCCATGAAGGGATAAAGTAATAACTGATACCAAGAGCCATAGATCGGAAGATAGCTCAAGCCTACATAAAGGTTGATCAGAAGGAAGAGGAAACTAAAGAGTTACGTCAACGAAGTAAATCAGGAGTCTGATTATTGGACCCAGAATATGATAGAAATCATGATTGAGAACATAGCAGAATCACCCTTCATATCAGAGGTGCAAGAGAGATAGTACAATAACCATATTCTATAACGGCTCTACAAGAAACCTAGTTAGAGGAGTACTAGCCTCATGAAAAGTCAGTATGGAGCTACCACCAGATTGTGTATGCACCAGAGGGCAAGTATTATAAGAGAGCTTCAAGTTGTGGATGTGAATTATACCTATGTGGAAGGGGGGATATGAAAGAGATAGAAGATATGATGTGAGACTTTAAGATAAGTAAGATAAAGGTTGACAACGCACGAGATACTCAAATGCAGAAGGTTGTGAATAGTCCTTACTTTGGATAAAAGGTTAGAAGTGTGGGGATTCAATATCCAGGAATGATAGAGGCGTTGTCAGCAATATGTCTTCAAGCCTATGGTTTCTAGGTATCGAGAAGCCTGATCAAGAGAGTAAAGAAGAGTTAGAGACGATGTGATGTCTCACTGGATGTTCCAGAATGACATAAGAAAATCTATGATGCAAGCAAGTTGAAAGGTTGCGAGTAATTTAAATAGATAGATGTAGGTCGCAAGCTATTGTATGGTAAAGCGACAAGGTTCTAGAAGATAGGAGTAAGGATAAGAAAGGGCTAGTGATAAGGTGACGAGAATGGATAAGTCCTCAGGATTAAAATACCCACGTAATGTGAATCACTTTGGGATGCTATGAAATACGGTTATGAAAGCATGGTATCACCCCCAGGTGGATTAGTCTAATCATTTCAGATGTTCCCCGATGAGACGTGAGCCCTAGCGGCAGTGTTACATAAGAGGTCAAGTTATCAGTATTAAGGTGAATCAACAATGGAAGGATAAAGGTTACAAAGTATGAGATGAGATTTGACCATCATTCTTAAGATGAACAGTAATGAAGAAGCATTAAAGGACTTAGATTTATGCATATAGGATAAGCAACAAGAGTAACCTGGAGTTGGTAGTAGACCTATGTAACGATAAATCAAAGTAAGAGTCATGGAAGCAAAGTCATACGGATGGATAAACGGATCTGTGAAATAAGGTATAACAATATTCGTAAGATCAAAAAACTACCGAGCGAAGAACTTCAGTATACCCCTAGATGCCCAGAGGGACATCCTATCAAGCTCTGTATATGTTTACAAAGTGAGGCCTAGATATTGGCTAAATGCCGGAGGAAAAAGGATAGAAGAGTCGCATAGGCGCAGTTACAAGATCAGAGTCGTACAGGCTACATGAAAGAAGGTAGCAATAGTTACGAGATTGGGAGGATTCCGACCACAAGTCATGGTGTGAGAAAGAGGCCTAAAACGAAGAATGACCTGGCCTTTGGATTTATTCATAGAATAGTTGCCTATATGGAAAGGAGAGTACTAAAGTATTCGCAAGAGCTATAGGTTATGCTAATGATAAGTGCATCATCCAACATTCGTGGATGAATGTTCCAAAGGGGTGAATGATGTTACACCCCATGTTTTCGTACGTGAAAGTATGCCATAAGTATATTGATGGAAGCTCGGAAATGAGATGTTACATTCCGCATTTTCGTATGTTAAAATTTCGTCGTAAGTTAATCGACGTAAGTTAGGGAATGAGATTATTTTGAGATTATAAGCATTATGCTACTTCGAACAAGTGATGAGTAAATTTGTGAAGGGGAGGGGGTAAGCAAATCGAAGAAAATGAATTTCGTCAAAATTTGACATTTTGAGATAAAATACGGTCCAAGCTACAATACCCGGTATTTATGGACTAGTTCCATACAAGGTACCACATGACCATGATAGTAAGATGTATAAAGTGTGTTAAAAGTGAGTAGTATTTTAAGTAAGTTGGGATAATTCTTAATTATGTGGATATTTGGTTAATTCTGGATTTTTGGGGGAAGATTAGCAATCAATTAAGATATTCTGGATAAGCTTGAACCCCAAACGTGGCAGCATGAGATAATCAACCAAATGATTCTTTAATTCACAAAATAAGGTGGCACATCTAAGGAGCTTGGTGGCTTAGTCATCACAAAGAAAGTGGGGCCCACAACCCATAATCTTAAAAGCCTTTCTTACATTATGTAGTAAGATAGATTAGCTTCCTAAATATTTCTCAAACAAGACATCATACTGAATCCTTTACAAATGCTTATGGCAACGTAATTCACTTCAAGAAAAGTCATGAAAAATTTTGATTAAATTTATTTAAGAAAGATATCATACGGATCTGCTATGGTAAAATTGCTTCAACAAAATTCATACGAGACTACGTAATGTAATAGCAACGAGATTTCCAATTCTAAGAAAGTACGGTACAATGTTTCTTAAAAACATCATACAAAGTTTTCCCTGCTTCGATCCGCCATTACGTGTTTTCACAAAAGACATGTGTTAGAGGGATCGTCAAGAGGATCAGTCCAGGTATGTTAAGGCTATCCCTTCTTTCTTTTTGGGATGATCAATACGATACAAATGAAACGAGCAAATGCACAAATTTCATAAATAACTTTATTCATAGAAATACCAGAGGTTCATATGTTCTTGATTCCCCATATGTATTATTATTCTATCGTCTATTCATGGGTCTCAGAAAATATGTAAGTTGATAAAGTTTATTTCATAATATTAATCAGAGGCATAATGGTCTTATGACATTCCGAGAAATTGTATTAACGTACTTCTCATGCATTGCATTCATTTACATTCACCCATGACCAGATGACGTTATATACGCGTATATATGTATATTATGTATATGGGATATGGGAAAAGGTTATGGCGTTATATACGCACCACCACCTGATCAGCTGGTATACGTTGAGGATTTCTCCCACAGTGGTGGAGATGATATGATGGGATGCCCTTAGAGGCTTGATGACGTTATGTACACATATACTTATGCATGGTATGGCATTTATATGTATATGTATGATATTTCAAATATTAATGATTCACATAGTTGTTCAAACTTACATGTTGAGTCTTTTACTCCATGTTTCTCTCATGTCTATTATTTACTGATTTACATTCCTTACATACTCGGTATATTATTTGTACTGACGTCCCTTTTGCCTGGGGATGTTGCGTTTCATGCCCACAGGTCCTGGTAAATAGGTTGAGAGTCCTTCAAGTAGGCTATCAGCTCAGCGGAAGATGTTGATGCGCTCCATTTACTCCAGAGTTGCTTGTTTGGTCTATATGATTTAGACGTGTATTGTTTGGTATGGCGGGGCCCTGTCCTAGCCTTCATGATAAGTATGTACTCTTAGAGGCTTGTAAACATATGTCATGTATACGGATACTTGTATGGCCTTGTCGGCCTATTTGTTAAGTATATAATGGATCACATTGGCCTTATAGTCCCGTATGTCACATGTATGAGTTTCTATATCAGGTTGGCTCATCCTATATGGAGTATTCCCTTATGTTTATTCTGGTTAGCCCATGATGGCTCGTTTGGCCCATTTGCCAATGATAGTACGATAATAAAGATATGTTACGTTGGTACTCAGTTGAGTAAGGCACCGGGTGCCCGTCGCGGTCCATCGATTTGGGTTGTGACAAAAATGATGAATCTATTGGTAATGAATTGGTATTGTAGACATGTTCACCTTATTGTCTAATTAATGAAAATATATATTATCTTTATTCGTAAGTGAGTTTGGGTAAAAGAAAATCTAACAGGCTTGCTCGGCCGGGTTCACTTGGTTGAGCGTCGGTTGCGCTCCCCGATTTGGGGGCGTGACAGTCCAAACTATATTAGCAGCATGATATGTGAATATTACATGTATCATAGTTTCCTCCTGTGGCTGGTCATAACACCAACATCTAGATGGCATGCAATATCCTAATCTTCTCATAAAGTCGTCTAGTGGTAGCTTTGATTTCCAAACCTTCCACATGAAGAAGGAAACTTTGAAAGGTAATCCCTTCACCCATATCATCTTGTAAGCAATGTGTGGCTCATTTATCCTTCATAAATACTCCCAGACAGTTTTGACAGTGAAAACCCCACGATTGTCTAGCATCCAAAATGGTATGTCAGGTATATCTTGCATGACAAGAGGCTTTATGCACTCCACAATGTACAATGCATATGCTTCAGGCTTAATGTCCAGTAACTTGTTCACATTCCAAGTGCCATATTCAACCACATCATATATATTATGAATAGATTCATCTATTCCAAAATCCCGAGGAACTAAGAAGTATAATGCTCCTAGACCCGTCAAATTGTCAAACCAAAAAAAAAGAGAAGATCCCATTTTTGGGTGCCATACAATTTGATGATCAATAATATCCCTACATTCCAATATCTTCCTCCATACGTGTGATCCTTTCTTCCAAGGGACAATAATTGCATTTAACTTCTTGCAATATTTTTGGCACATAAAAGATCCCCAAAGGCTTGGTTTTGTTTGAAAATTCCACCACAATTTGCAAAATAATGCTTTAGATACATCCTGCAACGATCTAAAACCTATTCCACCTTCATCACATGGCATACACAAAGTGTTCCAAGATGCCCAATGTCTACTTTTGCCACCATGGAGCTACTCCAAAAGAATTGTGCAAACATCTTATAAAGCTTGTTAATAACATAATTTGGTGGATTGACAGCTAAAAGTAGGTCGATGGGCATACTATGAAGAACATGAGAGATCAAAACATCCCTACCTCCTACAGAGAGCAATTTACCTTTCCATGATTGTAGTTTGTCAAGCACCTTAGTAATTAGGCATTGATAGTATTCCATCCTTCACCTCGAGTAGAAAATAGGGCATTCCAGATATGTTAAAAGGAAAATCTTGCCTTCCAATTCCAGTGATCCTATCTACCTTTGTAACCACCTCCATACTAGTAGAGTGATGCATATATATAGCGGATTTACCTTTGTTCACCAACTGGCTAGATGCAGCTTCATATGCATTCAAAACCTCCATTACCAACTGTAGATAAGTATCATTTGAGGATGAGAAAATAATAGTGTCATTTGTATATTCTAAGTGGTTGATTTTGGGGCTCCACTTAGGCAAACCAAACCCACAGAAGTATAAATTTAGATGCAGAGCATTCAAACCCCTTGATAATGCCTCAGCAGCTAATATGAAGAGTGTGGGTGATAATGGATCACCATGCTTAACACCTCTTGTAGACTTGAAGAAACCTTGAGGTTGGCCATTAATCAGTACTGAATACAATTGTTTGAAACAATGCCAAACACCAAGCCAATAAATCTTTCACAAAACCCCATCTTCCTTAATACCTTAGTCAAGAATATCCATGAAAGTCGATCGTAATCTTTTGTCATGTCAATCTTCATCACAACATTAGGTCCAGCCCTAGTTCTTAACCTAATATCAGTGATTATTTCTTGAGTTAGCAGCACATTTTCCACAATACTTCTCCCTTTCACAAATCCTGCATGTTCATCTGAAATTAGATTAGGGAATAACCCCACCAATCTCTCATAAATCACCCTAGAAAAGATTTTGTTGATGAAATTACTGAGGCTTATAGGCCTCATATCCAAAAATATTGTCACCTCCTTCTTCTTAGACAAAAGCAACAAATTTGTATGTGTCACACATTTTTGTAACTCTTGAACATTAAAGAATGCTCTAACCATATCAAAAATATCGTCACCAATTGTATCCCAACAAGAGTGATAAAAGGAATATGTAAATCCATTGGGACCTCCTGCACATTCACCATTTAGGCCAAAACAGCTTGTTTGACCTCCTGTTTTGTGGGCTGCCTAATCAAGTTTGAGTTCTGCTCCATCTTCACCATGCTAGTAACATGGTGTATTATGCCAAAAGCTGTAGGAATTACATCTTCTCAAAACTGTTCCTTGAAGAAATTTACAGCTTCATCCTCCATCTCTTTGTGATCGTCAGTCTAGTTTCCAAGTCTTTTTTGGATACGTCTGGGTCGCAATCTGTTCCTTTGACCATTTACTTGAGCATGAAAAAATTTGGTGTTTCTATATCCATCCTTAAACCATGCCATACCTACTTTTTGTTTCCAAAACTCCTCTTCCAATGCATGGTATCTAATCAAATCTGCTTGAACCTTTTGCAACCTTTCCCTATTCATCTTTGTAGGATTAACTTCGAAATAGGATTCATGTACCATAACAACCTCCTCCGGACTTGCACTTTTCTGAAAGATATCCCCATATGTGGCTTTACTTCAAGTCGTTGGAGCCTTTTTTAGCTTTTTCAGCTTGTAGTTGAAAATGATAAATGGATTTGCATTGAAGTTTGTTTGCCAGTTCTCTCTCACCACAGCTTTAAATGAATCATGTTTGATCCAAAATTTAAGAAACCTAAAAGCTTTCTTCACTGGAGCACCCTTGATATCACATTTCAACAACAAAGAACTATGGTCTGAACCAATCTTGGACAAATGAGTGACTTCCAATCTTGTGAAAGTTTGCTGAAATTCAATATTAGCCAGACATCGATCCAGCCTTTTGAAGATACAATCTTCTTTTGCCCTTCCATTCCACCAAGTGAAAATACTCTCTTTGAAGCAAAGATCCACCAAGTTGCAAGTATTGACGCAATGCCTAAAATTATCTACCTCGTTCAATGATACTGGCAGTCCCCCAAAATTTTCTTCCTCATCCCATGTTACATTAAAATCTCCACCAGCAAGCCATGGGGCAGTCATATCTCTAGCCATTACGTACAAGGAATCCCGTAATTCTATTCTCTCAATGGGATCGCATTTAGCATATACCAATGTGAGAATGAGTTCAACATGTGTTTCAGTGTGAAATAGTCTCAATGTTAATTATTGTACCATGTCATATAGAATAGTAACCTCAATAACTTCATCAATGAATGCCTAGATCTTGTTTGATATATTTACCACTGCCTGTACAAATCCAATCTTCATTTTGTACCTTTCTAACTTTCGAGCTTGTTGCATTGGTTCCATGATTCCTATGAATTGAAAATGATGTTTTCTATGCATTGAGATAAGCCTCTCAAAACCTTTCTTCGTATGCACTGACCTAACATTCCAAATAATTGCATCCATTACAAGTTATTGAATTTAGTTAGGGTTTTTCTCGTTTGTACCCTAGCTGTTGAAACACTGGAATTGTCCTTGGTTTACTTCTTCCTTCCTTTAGAAGCTGACATAACCTTATCCATGTGCCTTGGGAAAAGATCACCTTGCCTAGCCACTTTCAGAAAATTCTGGACAGTCAATTTTGCATCTAAGTCCTTTCCTTGTCTTTCAATATGATCTTTATTGTCTTTATCACTCAGTGCAGCTACTATACTGGATTTATAAGGTTTAGGTATCAAAGCATGCTCCCATGTTTTCTTCTGTTGCTTTCCATGCCCAGTATGTGGTTGAACAGTAGACCCCTGCATGATCCCATACTTTGCACTGCCCCTTTTGTCGAAAATAACATCCTCATTAAGCACATCAACAATACCAGTTCCTCCTGGTTCAACTTCAAGGTTCACTGTAGCTATGTCAGGTTTTCCTTGAGCTGCATGGCTTACCTTGATTTTTTCCTGTGGCTTAGTCTAGCCCTCAACATTGTTCAGATTGTCCTCTTCATTGATCTTAATATCAATCGTATCTCCATTTGCACTTTTTTCCTCCTCTTCTAATTCATCCTCAGTAGATTCCTCCTCACCTTGCATTCCATCTGGTATTTTACCTTCTTCAGAATCATCTTCTATTTGATCATCCCAAAGCTTTTCTCCACTCCACTGTATCTTCTCATTTGTCTAAAATATATCACTCCCTAATTTGGAATCTGCAGGTTTCACCCTTTTTTATTTTTGGGGCAAATCTCCCTCCAAACGAGTATCTTTTGATGGAATATCTTGACATGAAATAGGTATAGCTGTCACATTACCAGTAAACGTTCTTTGTACCCATTGGGATATGGATTCAATATTTCTAGGTTGTTCATTTCCTTTCCCTTTATAACTTTTATCTACACGATCCTTCACTGAATCAATCCCAGCTAGTGCGAGAGTAAAATTGGAGCTACTTGATTTAAACTTTTCCAAGTTCGAGTTGGAGTATTTTCATCCTCCCTTGCATCCTCCACCAAAGCAGAAAATTTGTTAGTTGTTTGAACAGCTTCAACTGGGATAATTTCTTTCCCAATGTTGGCATGTACTTCCTCCCGTTGAACACATTTTTTCATTCGATTATCTCACACTCTTTCCATTGTTCTCTTACATTCCCTACTATATTTCCATTTGTGAGAGTCATCAGTGGACTTTTCTCTTTGCCTTTTTCCTGCTCTTTGTCTTTACCATCCTGCTTTTCATTGTCCTTGTTATTACCATTAACATCTACAAACTTCTTTCCTTTGTCATGCACCATCAGTTCTGGATGTAAACGCCAACAATCAATTTCATCATGTTCTTGTAATCTACATTCCTTGCAATACTTAGGTAACATGTCATATTATATTTTAACCCATTCAATTATTGTCTCCCCGGTAACCTCATTCTCAATATCCACTCTCACTTTCGTAGGAAGATCTGTTAACAAATCAACAAGGACCTTGACCCTTGCACAACTAGGTCGTGTCTTATTGATAGTAGCCAAATCAAGGTGTAGAGGTTTCCCAACAGCAGAAGCTAGAGAGAATAAATACTCCTTTAAAAAAAAGGTCGGTAACAAACCCAGAAAAGAGATCCATACCATGGCCATTGGTGTTTCTTCTCCAGCCTTAAATTTTACATCATAGATAAGTGGTCGCAATTGGTATTCATAGACATCCTTTGCTTTGACGTAATATGCATTTTTTGCTGTAAATGTAATGAAATCTTCCCATAAAGTCAGTCTAATAAGAATGTGCCTATCTCTAAGAAAACCAATATTACATTCTCCTTTGATACCATATTGAGCAGGAACAATCCGACGAATTTCTTGCAATTCTGGCCAGCCATACGAAACTTTACCCACAACAGCATATTGTAATCCTTGTATGATATTCATACGATCCACTTTTGCTTAAGTAAATATTATTAATGGTTGCCCGTTTAGAAGAGACAATCGTCTAGTTGGGATAGGTTAGACAGTCGCACGAGCAGTTGCGGTCACGTTCGTGGACATATTAGTTGTGATAGGTTTCAATATGATTGAGTAATCCATGGGTGTTTTGGCTTGTGTATTAGGGTTAATGATAGGTGGAGAAGGTTGGGAGGGCAATCCAACCATTGAAGAGGGCTGGCCGCCAGCTGGAGCGGCCATGGATGGAGATTTGCCCTAGCATCGCCCTAATTCTTAGGAGAGAGAAGAGAGCGTTAGGTGATGATTTGTTTTGATAAAAGCTGTCTTAGGGACATCCAATGCCCAAATCTTCATATGATTGTAGCTAGATCTCAAATCAATCTTGAAATATATCTGGCACCCTGAAGCTGGTCATATAAATCATCAATCCTAGGCAACAGACACTTATTCTTGACAGTGACCTTGTTCATTTGTCGATAATCTATGCAAATCCACATCGATCCGTCCCTTTTCTTAACAAACAACACCGGCGCAACCCAAGGTAAAACATTGGGTCTAATGAAACCCTTGGCAAGCAAATTTTGCAACTGATCCTTCAATGATTTTAACTCAGTTGGGGCCATATGGTACAGTGGAATAGAAATAGGCTGAGTGCCCATATCCAAATCAATGCAAGAGTCGATATCCATGTCGGGTGGCATACCCGGAAAATCAATTGGAAACACCTCAGGAAACTCAATCACAATCGGTACCTGATTCCATAGAAGGAACCTCAGCACTAGAATCACGGATATAAGCTAAATAAGCCAAAAACTGCTTCTCAACCATATGTCGAGCCTTTGATGACGTCCAAATACAGTACTAAAATAGTAAGTGGACACGGTTGCCTGCAATATAATATACCCAACTATGAGTCGGGGTCGAATCCCATAGAGAACAATATGTAGGCGATTAGGCAAGTAAGAGAATTGTCGCTTATTATGCTAAGACAAGCACTAAAAGGTGTTTTTGAGAAAAATGTCTATAATTAAATGCACAAACATAAACTGACCTAGAAAGCGAGTAAAATGATCAATGGCTACAAGCATGGATACAAAGGGGAATTACACTCAAGTAACGGTCCAATGTATTTCATGATTTAATAAATATGAGCGAGTTTCTGTTAATTATCCTCGGATATTAATTCTTTATTAGCTTCTTCCGAAGACCAAGACTTCCTAATTGAATCCCTAAAATAATTAAGAGATTAAGTGCACCCGAATATGGCTACAAGTAGTTCAATCATATCCCTAGGTAGAATATATAAAGTGAAGGTTAACGCCTCAAGTTCTTGTTAATTAATCTTTTCCAACCCCAAATTACCTTTTTCAAGTTTAATTTGAAGTTAATGGGCTATTCCTAAGATTAGATAATCCCTTTGGAAATATTAAAGAAAAATAATAATTAAAGAAATAATTAACTCTCTTCATAATTAATAAAAATCATTGAATACACAAGCGAAACAAGAGATTTAATCTAACTTTAATAATGAATATTCCCATAAACAAGATTCAAGTAATGAAATAAATACTACACACTTAAATTTTCAATAAAAAGCAAGGAAATGAAGAAATGAGTTAAAACGGGTAAGAAATTCTCAACCAAAGTCTTCAAATCTTCATGTTCCAAGTGTGAAGAACCTTAGCTCCAAAACTTATATTTTCTACTCAAAGACTGCAAAAGATATGTTTCCAATAAGCTAGGTCATGTATTTGTGGGTTTGGGATAGAGAAAATGTGAAATGCCAAGTCTGTCCAGAGTTGAAGCCCGTTGGCCGCACCTACAGATAAATCCTCACAGGTGCGGTTCCACAGATGCAGAAATATTCTCGCAGGTGCAAAGTTTTGTGGGAAATTGGACTTCCGCAGAAGCGGACATTGCAATGCAGTAGCGCAATCGCAGGTGCACAGAAATGACCACAGATGAAGAGTTTGTCCTCAGATGTGATGCCATTGTAATATCTCCTCTTCCTTAGATGCAGACTCATTTATCTGCAAACTCATTCTCGCATCTACGAGTCCGCAGAAGCGGTAATTATCTCATAGGTTCCAGATCAATGGAAGCAGTTTTGCAATTCTTCATCTATTTTTGCTCAATTCCAATTCATTTGATATCAACTCTATCCAAGACTACTTTCACCTGAAATCTTGCAATGCACATCATAAATAACCTCATATTGTAATTATAGGACATAAAAAAAAAAGAGACTAAAATGAGTGGTAAAATTACCACTCATCAGCCTTCAAATATGAAACCACTCTCCTAATGGAGTGACCACGGGTCTCTCTCCATTCTAACCTATGCAACCCTGACATGGCTAAAGTCACAATTTTGGCATGACAATCCAAGATAGCATAACCGGGAACAACCAATCCACACCAAGAATAACCTTAAAGTTGATCGTATACAATAACAAAATATTAACTTCTATATCAAAACAAATAATAGTAACAACCCAAGACATGTACACCCAACCAACTACTATAGAATTTTCAACCGATGTAGGCACAGAAACAGGAACATCAAGAGAATCACGAGGCATACTCAAATGCAAAGCAAAATATAAAGACACAAAAGAATATGTAGAACCTGTATCAAACAACACAGAATCATCTCTATAACAGATCGAGATAATAACTGTAATAACATCATCGGACGACTCCGCCCCAGATCTAGCCGAAAATGCATAACAGCGGGGATGAGCCACACCAACATGTCCTCCATCTCTAGGATGACCTCTCATTGACTGACCTCTAACTCTAACTATCTGGCCTGCACTGGGGCTACTTGACCCCCCGCCTCTAGCTGGATACATGGGTGGTGAAGCCATCGGTACCGAAATCATGGCACGAGCAATGAGTTATGGCATTCTGTTCTGTGACCTAGGGAAAAACTTTGTGACGTGTGTCAGATCCCCACATGTATAAAAAGCCCTCGGTTGACATGACTGTTGACCCTAGAACTGTTCTTATGGACAATAACCACCCTGGTAATCCTGTATTAGAGGTGCACTAATCGGAGTTGGAGGTGCACTGTATGCTAGCTGTTCAGAACGAGGTCCATAAGTATTGTGATTTCCTGAAGAACCATGGGTGACCTGTAGATCCGACTGAACCGGCCTGATAGGATTTCCTCTACCAAAGGAACACTTGCCCCCAGACGAGGCACCATTGAATCCTCTAAAATGCTAGAGCCTCTTGTTAGAGCCCGCCTCCCTAGAATAGCCTCTGATGCGCTCTATCCTTCCGGCGATATCCACGACCTGAGTGAAAGGAATATTAGACTCGATCTCTCTAGCCATCTGATGTCTGATCTATAAGTATGACCATCAATGAACCTCTGCATTGTCTCCCTCTCAGTAGGGATCAGAATAGCTACATGGCATGACAAATCCACAAATCTAGTCTCATATTGAATAATGGTCATCCTACCCTGCTGAAGGTTCTCAAACTGACTGCGCAACTCGTCTCTCTAAGTGAAGGGAATAAAATTCTCCAAGAACAACTGCGAGAACTAAGCCCATTTGAGAAGAGGTTATCCCCCTGGCCTGCCATGCACATACACCTACCACCACCTCTTGGCAGAACCATGCATATGAAATACGTTGAAGTCAACTTTGGTGGACTCCATCATCCCCATGTTGTGCAAACTCTCATCGAAATGGGTCCAAGAAATCCTAGGGGTTCTCAGAAGGTGTACCACTAAAGTGAGGGGGATACAACTTGGTGAACATGTATAACCTCTTTAGCTCATCAACTGACATTGCCGGTCTGTCCCCAGGCTATGTAGCAACAATAATAGGCTGAACCGCCCTGTTACGCCCCAAAACCGAGGACGCGACCGACGCTCAACCGAGTGAACCTGACCGAGCAAGCCTGTTAGATTTTTTTTCTACCCAAACTCATCTAAGTATGGAGATAATACATATTTTCATTAATTAGAAAAAAGCATGACCATGTCTACAATACCAATTCATTACCAATAGTTTTCATCATTTTTAAAGTCTCAATTGGGGCAAGTAATACAACCACAACATAACATAGTTTATCTTTACCAGCACCAATACACAACCCACGCTATATCTACGGAGCCTCTATAGATAAAGAAGATTACAATGATAATGCCGACAACAAGGCCCCGGCTATACCTCAAATAGAATACCCAAAGAGCAAAAGATACATGACCCCGGAATGAAGTGGGGCTCACCAAGTCAACTGGGAAGAAGGTATACTGCTATCACTGATCAATATCTCCTGCTATGAAACCACCTGCATCAATTTAAAGATGCAGCGCCCCCGGTAAAAGGGATGTAAGTACTGTCGAATAGCACTAGTATGTATAACTAAACACCCTCTCAATAGAATGATAAATAATACAAACAAGATTATCATAATATCAATGAAAGCCTTAATCAACATCAAACATCAATTTAGGATCAAGACAATGTTCCAATTTATTTCCATATCTCACATTAGGAGATTTTTAGTATCGATATATCATTGTCCACAATACCATTATTCACAAAACCAGTACCACCGTACTCTCAGCACGGAGTCCGATCACGACCCGATCAGCTATGCTATCTCATTAGAGACATCAACCATAATTACTCTCAATATCAATAACACCGTCTTTAACACGGAGTCCGATCACGACCCGATCGGCTAGGCTATCCATTAGGGACATCGACCATAATCACAATTTCAATTACAATTTACAGCATAATCACCACCATGTGTGCGTTATGGTGTCCGATCACGACCCGACCGGCTAGGCTGTCTTATTCGAGACATCAACCTTTTTGTATCAATCGTCGCATTTCATATTACTTTCATATCTTTTCACTTCATTGGCACTAATGGCCATAATTTATAAGATCATTCTTGGCACGTTGGCCGTATTTAGTATTTCATGCTCACCTTTTTACTTTCTAACATCAACAATAACAACAACAATTCAAATCAAGGTATATAGCACACATGTGAGCAATTAATACTCTAAGGCACATAGAGATTCTTCACAAAATTTGGCCACATAGCCTTCGTTTGAACTTGATTTGAAGTCGAAACATTATTAATACACAACCCATATTTTAACACATATTCAATCGATAACATAACATGAATAAAGCATTTGGGATACTTGTTGAACATATATCTTTCATCCCAATCTTACTCGGAATAGCCAATTTTATATGAACCACTCGGGACTTACATAATTCACATGAATATCGTGGGATCCAATTCTAAGAGAAGAGTTTAGCCAACATACCTCAATTGAGCTTCCTTAACTCTAAAATGTTCCGAAATTCTTAGTAACTTCAATCTATTTTAGAAATACATCAAATTGAACCAAAATTAGGAAGATGATTATGGTTCTAACTCATTTAAGCATTTTATCAAACACTAGGTGTGCATTAAGGTTTCAAGGTCCTTTTATGGAGGATTTCATCATCCCACAATCCAAGCTTTACCATTTTTACCTCAACAATCTCCCTACACCCTTTGATAACATATGCATGTAAAATAAACAACTTTCATGCCCAGACATTATCTTGTTAATTATCTATTTTTAGATAATTTCAAAATTAGGGGTTAGGGTGTAGAATCTTACCTCTACGATGAATACCTAGTGAGTTTCCCTTCTTAATCTTCCAAAACTTGGGCAAGAATTGAAGAACACCTTCTCACTCTAGGGCACCCTCTCTCACTCTAAAATGCCAGATTATATCTCAAAAATGGCCCAAAATGTGTATTTAACGAAGTAGGGTCGGGTTTTAAAAACCCAAAAATGAAGCTCCGGAATAGGTTTTGTGGTCGCATATGCGACCGCATAATGGTTATGTGGACCACATATCGGTCGCATAATTGGTGTCCAAAACGACCAAGAATCTGTCTGTGTCTGCGGTCACTATGGGGTCCGCATAAATGTTCTGCAGTCGCATAGTGCATCGCATAACAGTTATGCGGTCGCATAGTCGACCGCATAATTGCATTCCACTGGCCCAATTAACTGTCTCACTCTGCGGCCATTATGCAGTCCGCAGAGTGATTCTGCGATCGCATAATGGGCCGCAGAAATGCGCTTTTCCGCCAAACATTTTCCTTTACTTTTCAGTGCATTGTTCAACCCAAAAAGTTCGAGCCGCGGAGATCAAGCTCGCCGCGAAGAATTTCTACAATCCTTAAACACGTAATCCTAGTCCGGCACCATGAAATTTTATTTTCTTTGCAAATTTTACCGGGCTTTACACTTAAGTACTTCAAAATTTTTCGGGGTGTTACACGCGCCAACTGGTATTACTCCTAGGTTCTGGTAACCACGAGACATTTGCTGTGGAGTATGAGTAGCAAAGTTTGAGCTCCTCTACAGGCCTGATAAATGACTGGTGCAACATAAAACACACCGGCATGTTCCATACTCTCCATGAGACCAATCATGCAGACTAAGGCGTCCTAAAGCAGTGGGTAGCAATGAACCACTCTGGTTCCTGAGTCGATCCTACTAGCTCAACCTGATGTGAAATCTCATCATCCTGCTCTATCCGAGGCTCGACAACATGTGATGTTGCGCGTGCTCTAGGCTGAGCTCTGCCTCTACCTCGGCCTCTGACCTTGCCCGGCCCCTACCCCTAGTAGTGGTTGCAAACCTAAGGATCTGGCTCTTGATATGCTATGGACGATGCTCATGTTCTCACTATCTGTGAGAGAATAAGAGAAGAAGTTTCAAAACTCATGATAGAATAAAGTCGAATAATAGAGAAAGAAAGAATGTGAAGTTTCCTAAAGCCTTATAGCCTCTAAAAAAAAAGTCCAGGCATTTTTATACTGATCCTCAAGACTCTACTAAGCTTTCTCATGACTCGTGAGACCTATGCAACCTAGGACTTTGATACCAACTTGTCATGACCCTAAATTCCAACCAATCAGGATCGTGATGGCACCTAACATGATAGTAACATAGCGTAAAAATAATTTGGAGTAAATATAATAAGTCTAAATCCAACATATAACACAAACCATACCAAGACATGAAGTACATGATCTTATAGAGTTTACTACATATTTTGAAAAAAAATGCAACATTATTCGAAAAATGAAAATAGTACAATAGAAATAAAAATATGACTCAAGGCTTGCGAATGGAATGCAGCTCTACCTCGAATCACCTGCCTGATATCTTCAAAGCACAACTCAGTACTCTTTTAGTACTAATATCCATATCTACATAAGAAGTGTAAAAATATAGTATGAGTACAACCAACCTAATGTACTCGGTAAATGTCGAGCCTAACCCCGATGAGGTAGTGACGAGGCCAAGACATGAGACCTACAATGAATATGTTCATTTATATATCAATAAGTAACAAAATAATAGATAAAGTATCAAATATAACAATGGAATAATGGCAAAGGAAAGGGATAACAAGTATATAAGTAAAGGGGCATAAAACGGAAACATAAATATAACGACCTGATCGTTCATTTGGAGCTTTATTATTCCGTTCAGTGGTTTGAGACTTTGATTAGCTTCATATGACTTATTATGACGTGCGTGTATGGTCGGTTTTAGTTTTTGAGTGGTTCAGGATTGATTTTAAAAAATGAATCTCAATTTGGAAACTTTAAGTTGGAAGAGTTGATCAAGGTTTGACTTTTGGATAAACGGACTCGAAATTGAGTTTTTATGGTTCTTATAGGTTGTCTGATGATTTTGGACTTGTACGTATGTTCGAATTTGACTTTGGAGGTTAATAGAAGAATTTGATACTATTTGCCGAAAGTTGGCAATTTGAAGAACTTAAGAGTTCATAAGTTTGACCAAGAGTTGACTTTGATATTATTGAACTCCATTTAGTGTTCCGAGACTTTGGGTAGGTCTATATAGTTGCATTAAACTTGTATGTAAAGTTGGAAAGTAATCCAAGGTGTGTAAGTGTGATTCGGACACTCTTTTGAAGGAATGAAAATTTAATAACTTAAGAGAAATTCTATTAGGTTTGAGTCTCGATTTTTTGTTGTGATGTTTCAGTGGGTGTTATGAGAAATTGGATAAGTTTGGATAATGTATCTATACTTGTTGTTATGATTGGATGGGGGTTCCGAGGGGCTCGAGTGCGTTTTGGTTCATTGGTTGAGAGACTAGTTAAATAAAGGATTTAGAGTTTGACCACGGTCAACACGACCTCTTTTCAGTATTTTGAGTGAACGAGCAGGTTCGTAGCGTATTTTATGATTGAAATACATATATGGTTTGTTTCTAGGAGATTCCAAATGGGTTTTAAATTCTGAAAGTACCGATTATTTCCTTAAAATATTTAGACTTCCTTTAAAATTTCAAAACATCATATCTCTCTCATTTTAAGGCCAAATTGGGTGATTCAAAATGTAATGACCCAACCGGTCATTTTGTGTAATTGCGTCCCGTTTTCCGTTTTGATGCTTCAAACATGTGTGTTTATGGTTTATGACTTACGTAGTTGGTTAGTTTCATTCCAGAAAGATTTCGGGTTGTTTTGGACCCTTTGGTTCTTGACATAGAAGTTTAAGTTAGAAATATTGACCAAAGTTTGGCATTTGGAAAAACGAAACTAGAACGGTATTTTGATGGCTCATATAGCTTTGTATTGTAATTTTGGACTTGGGCATATGTCCGAAATTGAATTCGGAAGTCCATAGGTTGCTTTGTGTTGTTTTACCTAAATTTGGCAATTTAAAGTTGAAAAGTTTGACCGCACGTTGACTTTTATTTATCGAGCTCGAAATTTGATTTTGGGACATGGAATAGGTCTGTTTTTCTATTTAGAACTTGTCTACAAGATTTGATATCATTTGGCGTTGAATTGATAGGGTTCAGACGCTTTGATGCAATTCTAGTAGTTCTTGAAATTAACTTTGAAACTTATGCGTTTTAGTGTTCGATTCATAGTTTTAGATGTTATTTTTGTGTTTTAATAGCGCGAACGAATTTGTATGATATTTGTAGACTTGTGTGGATATTTGGTTGGAGCCCCGAGGGCTCGGATGGGTTTTGGAAGGTTTTGGACTGAAAATCAGAAACTGATGTGCTGGTGCCTCTGGTGTCTTATTTGCGAACACCATGGTCGCAATTGCGACCTTTGCAGGGAATCATAGGTATCGCAATTGCGATGCCTAGGTTGCATTTGCAAAGTTGACTTGGGGCTAGGCTAGGTTCGCATTTACGACAATTTTGTCGCTTTTGCGAGGGGAAAAGGGTTCGCATTAGCGAACCCTTCTTCGCATTTGCGAGAAATTCCCCAAGCCTGTTAGTGTTGCAATTGCGAACGTTTCTTCGCAATGCGAGGATTCTCAATTGCGAACCCATGTCGCAATTATGACATCTACAACTGAACATATGGTTGGAAAATTGGGGATTTTACCTCATTTCCCACATTTTAGAACCCTAGACTCGGTAGGAGGCTATTTGGAGAGGGGGTTTTCATCTACAAACTTTGGGTAAGTTATTATATATGTCACAACTCAAACTGGGGAGCCACGACTGGTAGCCGGACCATACCTACCAAGCACCAACGCACATGTTATCAAACCTTTCTTATTATCTACAAGGGACAACGAGATCAATATAAATGGTAGACATGAATCCTAAACAACCAACAATGACAGATAATGCAAACATATATAACATGGGCCGACAAGGCTGTCAAGAAGCTATGTATAAGGTACGAGCTAACAAGCTGCCATGAAAGACTATACAACAAAAATCAGTCGACAAGGCAATCCAACTATACATGAGTCGACACCTTTCTATGAGCCTCTAAAGGAACATAAGTGCTGCAACATTGTCGGAACAGGGCCCCAACATACCCATAATGTCTATAACAATAATGCATACCAAGACTACAGCAAGTCCGAAGAAGGGATCTCGCCAATAACCGCTGAACTGGGCAGCCAACTATGGTGGGGGAGCTTCGCCTACCTGTCTATTAGGACCTACAGCATGACATGCAGCGTCAACAAATAAAAAGGACATCAGTACGAATAAAGTACTGAGTATGTAAGGCAGGAAAGCATTAGTAAGAACAGTAATGTAAACAAGGATAGAGAATATACAACTTGTAACATATGGTTACCTCTGAGGGCTACTGACATAAAATGCATGATATATATATATATATAACCTTTTAAAACATACACCTCTATGGGCATCATCATATCTTACCCGGCTATAATAGGCTCGGTAAAAACGTACCCGGCCATCATAAGGCTCGGTAGAATTGTACTCGGCCACGTAGAGCTCGATAAAACCCAACAGATCAGTGGTTGCATAATAGGTGCCGTACTCGACCGACTATAGCGCAGCTCGATAGAGTAAATAGATACATAGATATGATGTGTGTTGGACTCATTGGAATCACATTTTGAACCTTTCAAAGTGACGTAAGGTCGGTATCCTCCGTACACGTTATTAGAATTACCTCTTCATCAAGAATCGTATAAGAATTAGGAAGTACCAACAACATTGATAACATAAGAATAAGAGAAGTAACATCAACATCAATCGTTCCATAAGAAGGGAAACAATGTATGTACTGCTAGCTTCTAATAATGGAGTATCTTTGAAAGCTCGTTCATTACATTATGTACAATTGGAGTTGTAAAAAATTAGGGAAGGGATAGACTCACATACCTTGTATATACTACCCAACCTCAAGCTATGAAAATGTCACGACTCCTTAGTCTACAATAAGAGAAATGACACTATCGTTATCGTTTAAGTGTCGTAACTATTATGTATCCACCATAAACTATTTTACGATGAAACGGACAGAACCTTCCCTATTTATATTACTTCCCACAAGTTAAAATAATCATAAAACAGCTCAAACAACATCAATAATAATCATATTAAGCCTCCCAAAACAGTCCACCAACCAACAACATTATTAACAAGCCTTTCGATATATATCTCACAAGCTCTAGCTTCAACGACTTAACCGTAACTTGGATAATTTTAAATATATGTAGGTTAAGAGGTTATTTACCTTTAAACAGATATAAAAACTCCAATTTGACCATAATTGACCACGAAATATCCCTCCAATGCTGCCACAAGAACAAGGAAGCGAAACTAGCAATCAATTAGGTTGTTTCGGCACTAGAATCACTTTAGAAGACTTGAAATTACCTAGAATTGATATTAAAAACTTTAGGGAGTATTTTACAGAACATAAAACACTTAAAACTACCTCCCACATGAGCTGGAACAACACAAAAATCAGCAACAACAAGAAGAACAAGAAACTTACTAGCGCCACGGGATTCTCGACACTTGATGTGTGTGGTTTGCCCTTCGTTTTCATTTTGGATCATGAGAGAACCTTGAGAGAGTGTTTTTAGGGTTCTAAGGTCTGAATATACTGAAAAAGAATGACTTAAACGGGGTTGAGGCGTGTTGTAAATATCCATATGTCTCTCAACCGCCTATGTGAGCCCCATAGAGAGCTTCTTGGCGCAGCCTTGTAAAAACGCGAATGTCTCTCTACTCCGAGATTGTATCGATGAACGGTTTAATGCATTGGAAACTAGACTCATAGATATTCAATGTGGTGGGTAGATCACTCCATAATTCCAATTAAATCGGGATAAAAGCTTAGTAACATTTGACATAAGGTTTAAGTAAAATTATGAACGTAAGTTGCGACAACTTTTGTCGACTTTTGTTTCATAACTCGTTTGGCTTCAATACTTATGATACAGATATTATATGATTCAAATATCTTAAAATACGACCTCTTGGGAATATTAATCATCTCTAGTTTTACCCAAAAATACGGGTTATAACATCCTTGATTCGTTTAACTTCTAATACTTGTTAACCACTATTATACACCCTTGTATCGTTTAAGACCAATCGAATTAACTTCTTATCATCTCAAACATAATCTCTTCTAGGATTTACGTCAACTAATTTATGACGTGATCTAACGTACGCGAATATGGGTTGTAACACCCTCCCCCCTTAGGATCATTCGTCCTTGAATGTAAGGGTTTATGGGGAGTTTAACTCATCGTGGATTCCGACGGAAATTTCCGGCCGAGTTTCCCCTATAAAATGGACAGTAGCCAAACTTGCAAGCAGTTAAACCCAACCTATGTCTTTACAAGGCTATGCAAAGCATTATGGATATGTACATTATCTGCATATCACCATTTTGTAATAAGAGAGAGTATTCTCAAGCTATTGCTTACCTCATACAACCGTTTCACCTTCTAATGCATCCGGCGTTCCCCCGGCATCCTCGTTATCTTCAATTTGGAACAGGGAAGGGTATTTAGACTTCATCTCCTCTTCTTCTTCCCATGTCATTTCTTCCATATTCTTGTTCCTCCACAATACTTTGACGGAAGCTACCTCCTTTGTTCTCAGCTTGCGGACTTGTCCATATAATATAGCCACTGGCACTGCTTCATATGATAGATCCTCTATAACTTGTACATATTTGATAGGGACGACCCAAGAAGTGTCTCCAATACATAGATACATGGAATACCAGGTGGACAAATTCTAAGTCGGACATCGGAATAAGAATTTTGCCTGCTTTGTGTCGTCCTCGGTCGCTCTTTGTCACTTTCACCTTCTTAATGGCTTGGTGAATCAAATATGGCCCATATAATTCTGTCTCACCGACTTCAAATCATCCAACTGGTGATCTACATCTCCTCCCGTACAGTGCCTCCTACGGGGCCATTTTAATACTGGAATGGTAGCTATTATTATGGGTGAATTCTATAAGTGCTAGATTGTCATCCCAATTTCCCTTGAAATCTAGAACACATGCTCGTAGCATATCTTCAAGTGTCTGAATGGTACGTTCATCCTGTTCGTCAGTCTGCGGATGGAATGCAGTGCTGAGATTCACTTGTGTGCCTAAACCCTTCTGAAAAGACCTCCAAAAGTGAGCCATAAATTGAGCTCCTCAGTCTAGTATAATAGATATTGGCACACCATGAAGCCTAACAATCTCCTTGATATACAACTTCGCATAATCTTCACCCGTGTAAGATGTCTTAATTGGCAGAAAATAGGCACATTTTGTAAGTCGATCAACTATCACCCAGATGGAGTCAAACTTATGATAAGAGCGAGGTAATCCAATAATGAAGTCCATATTAATCACCTCCCATTTCCAGGTCGGAATCTCTATATTCTGAATCAATCCACCGGGTTTCTGATGCTCGATCTTTACTTGTTGACAATTAGGACACTGGGCTACAAATTCTGCAGTAGACTTTTTTATGTTATCCCACCAATATTGCTCCTTAACATCATGATACATCTTTGTCGAGCTGGGATGGATGGAATATCGGGACTGATGAATCTCAATCATAATATTCTCTCGCAACCCTGCCACATTAGGCACACATAATCGGCCATGGTATCTCAGTGATCCATTTACTCCGATCTCGAAAGCAGTAATTTTACAGTGTTGAATGCTCTCTCTCAATCGTACTAAGGTAGGATCTTCATATTGATGTGCTTTTACCTCGGCTACCAAAGATGATTCTGATGTATTTTGTACAGTAATACCTCCATCATCAGAGTCTAACAATCTGATTCTCATATTGGCTAGCTGATGAAGCTCTTTAGTCAACCCATGTCTACCTGCCTCAATATGTACTAAGCTTCCCATTGACTTACGACTGAGAATGTCTGCCACAACATTAGCTTTACCAGGATGGTACAATATCTCGACATCGTAATCTTTCAGTAATTCAAGCCACCTGCGCTGCCTCAAATTCAACTCCTTTTTCTTGAAGATTTATTGTAAACTCTTGTGATCTGTGTAGATGTCAACATGGACGGCGTATAAGTAGTGCCGCCATATCTTCAAAGCGTATATTACTACAACCAATTCCAAATCATGAGTCGGGTAATTCTTTTCATGCTTCTTCAATTGTCTTGATGCATAGGCAATCACCTTCCCACGTTGCATCAATATGCACCCCAAACCTATACCCGAGGCATCACAATATACCACATAACCTTTTGTTTCTTCTGGGAGAGTGAGCACTAGCGCGGATGTCAATCGATTCTTTAGCTCCTGAAAATTACGTTCACAAGCGTCAGACCACTGGAACTTGGTAGTTTTCTGTGTTAACTTAGTCAATGGTGTTGATATAGAGGAAAACCCTTCTACAAACTGCCTATAATATCCTTCTAGCCCCAGGAAGCTGTAAAATTCTGATAGTGTTGTAGGTTTCGGCCAATTCTTCACTGCATCGATATTCTAAGTGTCGACACTAATACCCTTGTCAGATATCACATGGCCAAGGAATACTACTGAGTTTAGCCAAAATTCACATTTGGAGATCTTAGCATATAACTTACGATCCTGAAGGGTCTGTAATACTATCCGCAAGTGGCCCGCATGTTCCGCCTCCGAACGAGAATACACCAGAATGTCATTAATGAATACGATCACGAACACATCAAGATAGGGCCTGAATACACTATTCATAAGATCCATAAAAGCTGTTGGGGCATTTGTTAGCCCGAACGACATCACCAAGAACTCAAATTGCCCATATCTTGTCCTGAAGGCTGTATTTGGAATATCCTTCTCCTTAACCCTCGCCTGATGATACCCTAAACGTAAGTCAATCTTGGAGAAATACTTGGCACCTTGGAGTTGTCAAACAGGTCGTTAATCCTTTGAAGTGGATACTTGTTCTTTATAGTAAACTTATTCAACCATCGATAATCGATACACATCCTTAATGACCCGTCTTTCTTCCGCACGAACAAGACTGGCACACTCCAAGGTGAAGTGTTAGGCCTAATGAAGCCCTTATCCAGCAAGTCCTTCAACTGCGCCTTCAACTCTCGCAACTCTATCGGGGCTATCCTATATGGAGGGATAGAGATCGATTGAGTGTCAAGAAACACATCGATGCTAAACTCAATCTCCCTTTCAGGAGGAAGGCCTAGGAGTTCATCTAGGAAAACATCTAGATATTCATTGACCACGGGGATTGATTGTAGAGTAGGCGGCTTCGCCTCCGCATCCCCAACGCGAACGAGATGATTTATGTAACCTTTTGAGATCATCTTTCTTTCCTTAAGATAGGAAATAAACCTACCTTTCGGTGTAGCAATGTTCCCCTTCCATTCGATGACGAGTTCACCAGGATACTAAAACCTAACCATCTTCGTATGACAATCAACATTTGCATAGCATGAGGCCAACCAGTCCATTCCCATTATCACATCTAAATTAACCATTTCTAACTCAAATAAATTTGTTGAGGTTTGACGACTATAAATCACCACTGCGCAACCTCTATAAACCCTTCTAGCAATCACAGAATCTCCTATCATAGTAGATACCACAAGTGGTTTACTTATCAATTCAGGTTCAATGACAAACTTATTAGCCACAAAGGGTGTAACATATGATAATGTAGATCCCGGATCAATCAACGCATATACATCATACAAAAACACAGACAATATACCTGTAACTGCATCCGGAGATGACTCAAGATCCTGTCGACCTACAAGAGCATAGGTTCGATTTTGAGTACCACTCGAACTCGGCACTACACCTCTACCTCTACCACGACCTGTCAACTTTTAAAAACCCCGTGCTGGAGGTCGAATTGATGAGGAAAACCACACACAGATCCAGTAGGCTGAGCCATACCACCACCTCCTCTGTTAGGACAATCCAGTATCATATGGATAGGATGTCCGCAAGAATAGCACGCATCAAAACCTCGACGGAACAGTTCAAAGTAGGCCTTGCCGCACTGTTCACAACGAGGTGTTGGGGGTCTCGTCTGACTAGTATCCCTATGATATTGTGAGCCTGATGCTTGCAAACTCTAACCTGAACCAAAATAGGTAAATCAATCATACCGAGGCCTCTGAAACTGTGGAGGAGCACTAGCTACAGGTGGTGCCGAACAGCTCGAAGACTGGGGCCTGATACTACCTCTGAAGTCATCAGAATACCCTGCAAACCTCGCCCTCTTATGATGGCCCTTATCCTGCTCCCTATCTGCCCTTTGCTGGCGCTTACGATCCTCTAGTGTCTGGGCATAAGCCTAAATACGGGAAATATCCATGCTCTCTACCCAGGAGGCTGTCGTGCACTCATTTATCAGATATGGTCCCAACCCGTTCATGAACAGGTGCACCCTATCGCTCATCTCAACCACCATATAGGGAGCATACCTTTCTAAAGAATCAAATTGTATAATATACACTCTCACACATATATTACCATGTCAAAGGTTCAAGAACTTATAAGCTCTAGCTCGTCGTATCTCAACTGGCAAGTAGTGATGAAGAAAGGCCTCAGACAATTCCTTCCACTTCTGACCCCTGGATCTCTCCCAACTATCATACCAGAAAACCGTTAAATCCCGTAACTGATAAGAAACCAACTCTACTGCCTCCGTATCACTAGTATGCATAACCCGCAGTGTACGATGAACCTGATCAATAAAAGTCTACGGGTCCTCCTTGGGGTTTGATCCAATAAACCCTGGAGGATCTAAATTAATAAAATCACAAAGTCTCACACTAATCGGTTTATCAACAGCACCGGCATTCTACCTTTGAGCCTCAACAGCTACCAAGCTAGTCAACAACTGCACCGCACTCCGCATATCCTGGTCTGTAGTGCCAGACGGAGTAACTGGAGAGGCTGGGTGCCTCCTAATATCCTCTGGAGGAGACGAAGTATATGAGGTATGAGATGGAATCTCACTCTGAGCCTCACTTTGGCCTGCTCTAGCTGGAGGCACCTGACCGGTACCCTCTCCCGCAATTGTATCAAGCCGTCTACTAATCACTTGCTTCCTAGTCGAAGGCATCATTGAAAGAAAACAAGGTGAATATTAGAGACGAACACTTACTACTCAACTCTACGCATGATCGATATTCAGGAAGAAGGTAACAACCCTAAATGTCATGTAGCCTCCTGATTATAAATGTGGCATGCTACACATCCATAATCAAGAATCTACTAGACACGGCTCATAGACAACCCCTAGGACAGACTTGCTCTAATACCAAGTTTGTCACGACCCAAACTGGAGGGCAATGACTGGCACCCGGGCCACACCTGCCGAGCACCAATGCATATTTTATCTAACCTTTCTTATTATCTATAAGGGCCAACGAGATCAATATAAATGGTAAACATGAATCCTAAACAACCAACAATGACAAATAATGGCATGAACATATATAACATGGGCAGACAAGGCTGTCATGAAGCTATGTATAAGGTACGAGCTGACAAGCTGCCATGAGAGACTATACAACAAAAATCAGTCAAACTATACATGAGTCGACACCTGTCTATGAGCCTCTAAAGGAACATAAGTGCTGCAACATTGCCGGAATAGGGCCCCGACATACCAATAATGTCTATAACAAATGCATACCAAGACCATGGCAAGTCCGGAGAAGGGATATCACCAATAACCGTTAAACTGGGCAGCCTACTATGGTGGGGGAGCTTCGCCTACCTGTCTATTAGGACCTTCAGCACGACATGTAGCGTCCAAAAATAAAAAGGACGTCAGTACAAATAAAGTAATGAGTATGTAAGGTAGAAAAGCATAAGTAAGAATAGTAATGTAAACAGGGATAAAGAATATACAACCTATAACATCTGGTACCTCTGAGGGATACTAACATGAAATGCATGATACACACACACACACACACATGTACATAAACTTTTAAAACATACACCTCTATGGGCATCATCATATCTTACCCAACTGTAATAGGCTCGGTAAAAACGTACCCGGCCATCATAAGGCTCGGTAGAATTGTACTCGGCCCTATGGAGCTCCGTAAAACCCAACTGAGCAGTGGTTGCATAATAGGTGTCGTACTCGACCGACTATAGCGTGGCTCGGTGGAGCAAAATAGATACATATATATGATGTGTGTTGGACTCATTGGAATCACATTTTGAACCTTTCGGAGTGACGTAAGGTCGGTATCCTCCGTACACATTATTAGGATTACCTCTTCATCAAGAATCATATAAGAATCAGGAAGTACCAACAACATTGATAACATAAGAATAAGAGAAGTAACATCAACATCAATCGTTCCATAAGAAGGGAAACAATGTAAGTACTGCTAGCTTCTAATAGTGGAGTATCTTTGGAAGCTCGTTCATTACATTATGTACAATTGGAGTTGTAAAAAATAAGGAAAGGGATATACTCCCATACCTTGTATATACTGCCCAACCTCAAGCTATGCAAATGTCACGACTCCTTAGTCTACAATAAGAGAAATGACACTATCGTTATCGTTTAAGTGTCGTAACTATTATGTATCCAGCATAACCTATTTTATGATGAAACGGACAGAACCTCCCCTATTTATATGAATTCCCACAAGTTAAAATAATCACCAAACATCTCAAACAACATCAATAATAATCATATTAAGCCTCCCAAAACAGTCCACCAACCAACAACATTACTAACAAGCCTTCCGATATATATCTCACAAGTGCTAGCTTCAATGACTTAACCGTAACTTGGATAATTTTAAATATATGTAGGTTAAGAGGTTATTTACCTTTAAACATAAATAACAACTCCAATTTGACCATAATGACCACGAAATATCTCTCTAATGCTGCCACAAGAACAAGGAAGTGAAACTAGCAATCAATTAGGTGTTTTCGGCACTAGAATCACTTTAGAAGACATGAAATTACCTAGGCTTGATATTAAAAACTTGAGGGAGTATTTTACAGAACATAAAACACTTAACACTACCTCCCACGCGAGCTAGAACAACACAAAAATCAGCAACAACAAGAGGAACAAGAAACTTACTAGCGCCACGGGATTCTCGACACTTGATATGTGTTGTTTGCCCTTTGTTTTGGTTTTGGATCATGAGAGAACCGTGAGAGAGTGGTTTTAGGGTTCTAAGGTCTGAATATACTGAAAAATAATGACTTAAACGGGGTTTAGGCGTGTTAAATATATCCATATGTCTCAATCGCCTATGTGGGCCCATAGAGAGCTGCTTGGCGCAGTCTCGCAAAAACGCGAATATCTCTATACTTCGAGATCGTATCGACGAACGGTCTAATGCTTTGAAAACTAGACTCATAGATATTTAATTTTGTGGGTAGATCACCCCTTAATTTTAATTAAATTGGGATAAAATCTTAGTAACATTTGACCTAAAGTTTAAGTAAAATTATGAACGTAAGTTGCGACAACGTTTGTCGACTTTTGTTTCATAACTCGTTTGACTTCAAGATTTATGATACAGATATTATATGATTCAAATACCTTAAAATATGATCTCTTTGTAATATTAAGCACCTCTAGTTTTACTCAAATATACGGGTTACAACATTCTTAATTTGTTTAACTTTTAATACTTGTTAACCACTGTATACACCCTAGTATCGTTTAAGACCAATAGGATTAACTTCTTATCATCTCAAAGATACGACAACTAAATTACGGCATGATCTAACGTACGTGAATATGGGTTGTAATAATATATATAGACTCGTGGAGTTATGGGTAGTCAGAATATACCTTTGGACCTGGTTTGATCGGGTGGGCCCTGGGTTGCCTTTGTTGACTTTTTGGAAAAAGTGTAAAGATCATATCTTTATCTATTGTAATTATTTTCTCTTGATTTGTTTGATGGTATTAAGTCGATCTTGGTTAGATTTGAGCCGTGTGGAGGTGAATTTTAGGGTAAAAGCTATTTTCGATGGTTGAGTTGGCCTAGTTGAGGTAAGTATCTTGCATAACTTTGTGTGAGGGAACTACCCCTTTGGATTTGGGATTGATTATGTCATTTGTGCTATATGAAATCCGTGTACGCAAGGTGATGAGTGGGTACACAGGTATATGTGGTAATGACCGGTTTAGGCTACTTAGACTCTTTCCATGCTTTAAGTGAATTGTCATGTCATGTTCTAAATCCTCATGGTCAATCTACTCTTACTTGTGTTAGTATATCCTTACATGCCTTAAATGACCTTGTTAACACTTGTTCTTCATCTTACTTGATATTGTGCTCTTATGCTTTAATTGCCTCTTTCATTGTTACATGTTATCTCTTCCATTGTTGATTTACCATTGTTGAAACTCATCATTACATGTTGTCTCTCCCATTGTTGATTTATCAGTATTTGAAGTTATTGTTACATGTTATCTTTTTCATTGTCTATTATCATTATTTGCAGTCATTGTTACATGTTATCTCTTCCATTGTTGAATATATTTATTTGAAGTCATCGTTACATGTTATCTCTTCCATTGTGAGTTATTCTGATTTAGTATCGTGGTTACACATTATCTTTTTCATTGTGGAGTTATTAGTGTTGAAGTTGTAAAAGTCGTTATCACATTGAAGCGAAGTTGTTAATTGTTGAGACATCTTTTTTGTTGAGAAATTTACATTCATTATTATTGTTGATATTCATGAACACATTGCGGTTGAGCCATGGGAAATTATCGTGGAAACATTGATATTGTTGATTATTGGTAAGTTATGACATATGTGCACTTGTCGTGCGAGTTGTTATTGTGATGTGATATTGGTGTGCATGCGGCGGTATAAGTATAGGGGTTAATGTGCATGTGTTAGCATAAGGTGGGACTTATGTGCGTGTTTCTTGTAAGGGAATTACCTAAAGTCACGCGGCGTCATAAGGTGGGCTAAAGTGTGTGTAACTATTTTGGAAAAATTGTTTTCATAACTATTTAAATGTAAGGCTCACGCGGCGGTATAAGGAAAGATTGTTATTGAAATTGAGAAATGTGAATACGAGGCGGTAACTTGGTTGTGATTCTTGTTATGTACGAGGCGGCACTTTGTCGGTGATTCTGGTTGTTTATCTCATGTTGAGTTATTGGTGAAATACTCCTTGTTGCTTTTATTCTTCTTTGTCTTATCAGTTTGGATCTGTATTTGACTTTGGTGGTGCCCTTTAATTGCTTCTATTATGTTATCTCTATGCTTACAAATTTCGATATTAGTTTATGTTAAAAAACTTATTACGTATCAGTTACTTCTCCTCCTTCCATTATTTATCGTTATTATGTCCTAGTAGGTGTATTGACCTGGCTTCGTCACTACTCTACCGAGATTAGGCTTGATACTTATTGGGTACCGTTGTGGTGTACTCATACTACGCTTCTGCACATCGTTTTATGCAGATCCAGGTATGTCTGCCCGTGTCGGACGCTAGAGGTTGATTGAGTAGCTATTTTTGGAGACTTCAAGGTATACCTGCTTGACGTCCGCATGCCTCGGAGTCCCCTTTTATTTTATACAATCTACTGTTTACTTCTTATTTCGAACAGTATTGTATATCGAGACTATTAGTACTTTTTTGTAGAGCTTATGACTCAGTTCCACCAGGCTTTGGAAAAAGTGTTGGCTATTGTACTATTGAATTTATTATTATAGTGTGAAGGTTTTATTTGAACTTTTAGTAGTATTTACGTTATTTCTCTATGCATGTTAGGCTTACCTAGTCGTAGAGACTAGGTGCCATCACGACATTCCGAGGAGAAAAATTGGGGTCGTGACACAAAAGTATCTTGGGTGTAATCTCACAAGGATTATGTTGGGCTTATCGAATGTACGTTTAGGGGTCATCTAAGATCTGATTCGAGCTGGAACAGCTGCGGCATTTTTTACTTGTTCTGGAATTTAGTCACTTTTTCTCTTAAGGAGCCCGAATTTTGGCAATTTTGGAGGGAATTTTCATAATTTGGATTGAGGTAAGTATTTTTGACTCGGATTTATGTATATTTCATGATTCCAACCTTGAATTTAGGGATTGTTTGATGAATCAAATTGAACAAATTGGATATTTTTGTAAAAGCTTTTCTAAAATATAAATTGATGATTTGATGTTGATTAGAGGTCGAATTTGGATGAAACACATATATTTGGATTCGTATTGGAATGAATGTTCAGAATTTGAGTTTTGTCAGGTTCTGAAGTACGAGTCCGGGTTTGACTTTTTGGGTTAACTTTTTTTATTTTAGTTAAAGATCGAAGCTTTATTATTCTCAATCATTTTCTATAGCTGTTATTTTTTATATTAAGTTATTTTTGCTAGATTCGACCCGTCCGGAGGTTGATTTGCACGGGAAGGGCTTCTTTAAGTATTGATTTGGCTTATTTGAGGTAAGTTTCTTGCTTAGCTTTGTTGAGGGAATTTTTCCTACTAAATGATATTGTTTGCTACATACCAGGGTGATGCATATATAGGGTGACGAGCGTATAGGCATTTGTCGGGTTTTTCATGCTCGGGAGGGGGAATTATATGCTTCTTTGTGCTTCGTTGAACTTGGTGATCCATTAACTTATGTTTTATTTAATTTTATGACTACTAAAATCAATTATTTATGTTAGAAATCATGCTAGAATATATGACATTATAAAAGCATTTAAATGTGTTATTTTTCGAGATTGTTTACATAGTTGATTGACCGTAGCATCATGAACACTCAGTTATACATGTTATTGTCATGTTACTTGAGCTTCTTTATCCGTAATAGGAGATGATGATTGGGGCCTTAGGGCTATATTTGGTACGATGGATATTTTCATGCAGTTGATTTGATGTTGGCACGATGAGTATTGTCGTACAGTGTTAAATAAGATTGGCCGATTGATTGTTACCAAGTGAGAGGAATGGGAGTTGGAATCTTGTTATGATTACTCGTTCATTAAACACTAGCATTCCCTCTACTTTGGTTTACATTAATGTTTTGTTGTTTTGTATGTTGCTTTCCGGTTTGTGTTCTTTATGTTGTTACCTCTGTGTGTTCTGATTTGTCCTATTACTATTATATCTATGTTTCTACCTTGTTACTGTTACTCCTATGTTTGTACTTAACTTGCTTTTGCTACATGTCCTTTCGAATTCATGCCTTTACTTGTTATTAGCCCAAACATGCCACATGCCACATGCCTCTATTTGTTACTTTTGATTTACTTATTAGATGTATTGACATGTTACCTGCCTTCACTTATGACCTGCCTTCACTTGCTATATGTCTTTACTTACTACATGCCTCCACTTGTTACATGATTTCACTTATTACATTTCTCCACTTGATGCTTGTTTTTACTTGATGTACATCTTTCCTCGTTTCATGTTTTACACTTCTTTGCTTAGCCGAATTGGGTGACTTTTAGATTGGTTGTGTATTTGGGCTTTGTGGAAGCCTTGTCTTTATATGTGGGAGACTAGCTTTAGGATGTTGTGTTATTCATCTTACTTTGTTGAGTTTGTATTTCCTAGTTGAATAATGCGTGTTAGTTTTCTTGGCATTACGTTGTAAATTTCTCGTGTTTTGTTGTTGTAGAATAGTTATGTATGAATTTATTATATATGGGATCCGGTTGCATGCTACAACGGAATTGATATGAGATATAGGATCGGGCTGCACGCCGCAATGGTATTGATATTATATATTTGATCGGGCTGCATGCCGCAACGGTATTCATATTATATGTGGATCGGTTTGCACGCTCCAACGGAAAAGAAATTATATATGGTTATTCTTATCTATTGATTTCTGTTATCATATTATGTTGTGAAACTGAGAAGTGATGATATTCTGAGGGCCCTCTGTCAGTTGTATTCTTGTTTCATCTATACGCGATTATTTTGTATCTCTTTCTCGTATTTCTCCACCTGCTTATCATTTGCACAGGTAAAATATAAAGTGAGTATTTTTTAATTTAAGACCTCGTTATCATTCTTGTTGTTTTGATCTTTCACTTGGGTTATCTGTTTCTATGTTATGCTTACCTAGCATTGGTTTAGGTGCCATCACGACTAAGTGGATCTTAGGTTGTGATAAGTTGGAATCAGAGCACTTGATTCATATGTTCTATGAGTCATGAGCAAATGTTTAGAAAAGCCTTGCGGAACGGTATGATAACGTCCATACCTTTCTTCAAGAGGCTACAGGACATTTAGGAAACTTCCCTTCTTTCATTCCTTATCGTGCGATCTCGTTTCAGCTTTAAGCCTGCAACTTCAATTTCTTTCCATTAGTCCGTATGTGATGTTGAGCACCAAGTAATAGTATGCACCGACAGCTTGTGATGTTGGGAGTACGCTGTGAAGGGCTATGGATGCTTGATCACTGTCTCGATGTGTCTGGTTACCTAGTTAACATGACCATGGTGGGATCATGCGAAGGTGTTGATTTGAGCTAGCCGGTGGGTTATCTCTTGCGTGAAGATTTTAGGTCGTGTGTTTCATATGAGGCTTCTCTTTAGCGGAATGCATATCTTGTCATTTTGGAGCATTTAAGGAAGCTGGCTTGACTGTCACAACGACGAGTATGCACTTGGCAAAGTCCTTGGAGTGTTTTATGGCTAGTATTACATAAGTTTATGAAGTATTTGGCTGACTGAGAGTGCGGGGTCAGGGAAGCTATGAAGGAAGGGCATTGTTGGTTACCGACAATGTGTTCTATGGCTTTGAGTCAAGTGGGGGAATCTATTATCGATGATTGTATTGTAAGATCATGTGTTATATCAGTTTCTAGACTAAGGGACGCTTGTGGATTAGCTATGACTTAAAAAGGATGACTTCGAAATGATTCGAGCTTGTTATTCGTTGTAGATATTGTGTGCAAGAAAAAGGAAACGCTTGGGTGCTTCTTTGTATATTCATATGCTGGTGAAGCAGAGGTTATTTGGTGCGTATTTGTTGTGTATTGGAGATTAGAGCTATGTGAATGGCTATCGCAGAGGTGCCGATGATTTCGAGATTCACTTGTGGTATTTAAGGATTTTCGGATTTGTGTATGTCTAAGGATTGAGATCAGTAGTCGATGGTGTCTGGATTTGCGGTACTTCTATATCAATATTGAATCTACATGGCAGCACTAGAGAGATGCAAGAAACGACTTCGGTTTCACAGAAGGTTCCTTTAGAGCGAGCATTTCGTGTTGAGTTACTTTTGGGTTTGGCAGTCTGCATAATTCGGTTGAGTTAGAGGAAATCAGCCCTGATGATTTGGTTATGTGTTAATGGGTTTCAAATAATTCAAGTTGGTTATGTCCACGGTTTGGGGTCGATATCTTCTACGGGTATAGGAGGTCTGCTATGTTGTGATGTTTTCCCGGACAAGGTTAAGTAGGAAGTTTCTAGTCGATGGGGTGTTTATCCTACTGGTGATTCAAAGCTGATTATGAGATTTTCGTATTCCACTAGTTGGCACTGATAGTTGTGATGATCTGTGTGGGATTGAGATTTGCATAGGCAAGGTTCCGGTTTAGTTTCGAAGGGAAGGTCATGAGTTCTTGAAGGCAGGGACCATTTCAGGTGTTTAAGAGAATGCTAGCACTATTTGATGTCGCCTGAATAGAGTGTACAATTTAGGAGGAGCATGGTGTTTTCCATTTGGATGCTTGACTAGTGTTACGATGATCGCCTGCTTTTGGCTGTTGTGGTTCAGGTTTTGCTACATGGCGCAGAAGACCTATGTAAGTATTTTTCGTAAGATGATTATGTATAAGTGATGTATTAGTCATTTGAGTAGTGGAGTTGGGATCGGATATGGAGATTCTAGTATTCTTGAGGTTTAGAGACTTAATGTACACGTAGGTAGACTATTCCTTGATTGCAGATTGTGAAGATATGATAAGAATTGGATAGTTGATGGTATGTGTTATGGATAGGTTTCTATGGACTTTGGAAGGTTGCTTACCTATTTGGGGATGCTCGGAATTGGTTTGGGGCTATTTGTAGTCCTAATAAGACTGAGTATTCTATATCAGATCGGGTTTGCTTACTTTTATGCAACTGTTACTGTAGGTATATCATCGGGCAGAATGGATTTTATTCGTGCCATGGTCTATGTTATATGATTCTCTTTTACACTATGACAGGTTGTGAGGCTACTTGATTATTGCACGCATGTTGTAATCCCGTTTAGGCCTTGTGCCGATATATGAGTGAGATGGCTCTTATGATGTTGATTTGGTTATTGTACCTTAGATGTGCTCGCCCTTTTTCTGTATTGTATTATGCCTACTCACCTCCCCACGGTTATACTTATGCACTCTATCGTGTTTGATATTGACGCGCATGTCCTTAGTGAGCTCGAGCATTATGGCTCGATGGGTATCCCTATGTGGATTGATATTGTTGGGATCGGTTTGCGTGCCGCAACAGAGTTATTTGTGATACCCTTCCTTGTGTTTATTTTGTGTATTTTGTTTTCCCTTTGTGGGATGAGCTTGTTTGGTGTACGGACTGAATTGTGTGAGGTTCCATATGGCTTTTGGTGTGACTCTTTGGTTGGGCTTCTTGTATTGGATGAGACGAGGTTTTTGAACTTGGGATTTGCACCATCATATTAGGGTAAGGAATGTTTGGAAAAATAATACCATATCTCTCCTAAGAATTTGGGAATGATCCTTGTCGGACGAGAGAACTCTGCGACTTGTTGATTGGGTGAGTGATTATGAGTTTTTCCATGCTTCTTTCATCATTAGCAGAGTACAAAGGTTTGGAACATAGTTTTATTTGATAGGAGGTTTGTTACCAGTACTTGATTTGGTAATAAGCATATATTGTAGTTAGCGATATTGCTGTGGGCATATGAGCGATGCGCTGCATTGTGTGGTTATATCTTGTGAATATGTTTATGATTTTTGCAGCTGGTTGAGATCGATACAGTGTGTGTATGCAAGAATTGGATCTTAGAAGGAGTCCTCGATGTTGAAATTTGGTGCTAAGGCTTATCGGTTAAGGTTAAAGGAAGAATCTCCAGTCGAGATTGTGTCGATGGGATTTTATGGATTGAGGTGACGTGGGATCACCCATGATTATGTGTATGGCGGGTTTATACAGTGATTTGATGGATTTGAAAATGACTCTTGGCACGTTCGAGGACGAATGTATGTTTAAATGGGGGAGAATGTAACGACTCGATCGGTGGGTTTGAGCTTTAGCGTTCTATTCAGTGGTCATATGATCTATTATGACTTGAGTGTATGGTCGGTTTTAGTTTTTTAGTGGTTCGGGATTGATTTGGAAGAATGACTCTCGATTTGAAAGCTTTAAGTTGGAAGAGTTGACCTAGGTTTGACGTTTGGGTAAACAGACTCGGAGTCAAGTTTTTATGGTTCTGATAGGTTCGTAGGATGATTTTGGACTTGTACGTATGTTTGAATTTTATTTTGGAGGTTCTTAGAAGAATTCAACACTATTTGTCGAAAGTTGGCAATTTGAAAAACTTAAGAGTTTATAAGTTTGACCAAGAGTTGACTTTGATGATATTGGACTCCAATTGATGTCTTGAGACTTTGGATAGTCTATATAGTTGAATTGAACTTGGGTGTAAAGTTTGGAAGCAATCTGAAGTGTGTAAATGTGATTCTGACACTCTTTTGAAGGAATGAAGATTTAACAACTTAAGAGAAATTCTATTAGGTTTGAGCCCCGGTTATTTGTTGTGATATTTCCGTGGGTGTTTTGAGCCTTTGGATAATATATTTGTACTTGTTGGTATGATTAGATAGGGTCCCGAAGGGCTCGGGCATGTTTAGGTTCACTGGTTGAGAGACTAGTTAAGTTAAGGATTTGGAGTTTGACCACGATCAATATCGGGTCAAGACGGTCTCTTTTCGGTGTTTTGAGTGCAAGATCAGGTTCGTAGCATATTGTATAATTGACATACATATATTATTTGTATACGGGAGGTTCCGAATGAGTTTTGGGTGCTAAAACGTAATTTTTGTCATTGCTGATTTTTTTATGTCCCTGAAATTTTTAGATTTCCTTTAAAACTTTATAGCATCATATCTCCCTCATTGTAAGACCGAATTTGGTGATTCAAAAGCTATCTTAGGTGTAATCTCACAAGGATTATGTTTGGCTTATCAAATGTGAGTTTCGGGTTCATCTAAGATCTGATTCGAGCTGGAACAACTACTGTATTTTTTTACTTGTTCCGGAATTTAGTCACTTTTTCTCACAAAGTTTTGGATCTCGGATTTTTGCGATTTTGGAGGAAAGTTTCACAATTTAGATTGGGGTAAGTATTTTTGACTCGGATTTCTTTATATTTCATGGTTCCAATCTTCAATTTAGCGATTGTTTGATAAATCAAATTGAATAAATTGAGAATTTTAGTAAACAAATTTCTAAAACATAAATTGATTATTTGAGGGACGATTTGAGGTTGGATTTGGATGAAACACATACATTTATACTCGTATTGGAATGTGTGTTCGAAATTTATGAGTTTTGTCGGGTTTGGGCGTGTAAGTTCACGATTGACTTTTTGATTTTAGATAAAGATCGAAGCTTTATTATTCTGAATCGTTTCCTATGGCTTTTATTTATGATCTAAAGTAATGTTGGCTAGATTCGAGCCATCCGGAGGTTGATTTGCGTGGGAAGGGCTTCATAGAGTATTGATTTAGCTTATTTAAGGTAAGTATCTAGCCTAACTTTATTCCTACTAAATGATATTGTTTTCTACATGTGGCGGTGATGTATATACAAGGTGACGAGCGTATAGGTATGTGCCAGGGTTTTGATGCTCGAGAGAGAGAATTATATGCTTCTTTGTACTTCGTTGAACTTGATGATCCCTTGACTTATGTTTTATTTAATTTTATGACTAATAAACTCAAAGATCTGTATTAGAAATCATTCTATAATATATGATATCTTAAAAGGATTTAAATGTGTTATTTTTTGAGAATGTTCACATACTTTAATGACAATAGCATCATGAACACCTCTTTATACATGTTATTTTCATGTTACTTGAGTTCTTTATCCATAATAAGATATGATGATTGGGGTCTTAGGGCTATGTTTGGCACGATGGATATTTTCGTTCGATTGATATGATGTTGGCACGGTGAGTATTGTCAAGCAGTGTGAAATAAGATTGGCCGATTGGTTGTTACCACGTGAGAGGAATGGGAGTTAGAATCTTTTTATGATTACTCGTTCGTTAAACACTAAAATTCCCTTTACTTTGGTTTCCAATAATGTTTTGTTGTTTTGTAAGTTACTTTTCGGTTTGTGTTCCTTATGTTGTTACCTTTGTGTGTTCCTATTTGGCTTGTCAGTGCTATATCTATATTACTATCTTGCATGTTACTGTTACTCCTATGCTTGTACTTGACTTACTTTTGCCACATGTCCTTTCAAATGCATGCCTTTACTTGTTATTAGCCCAATCATGCCACATGCCTCTATTTGTAACGTGATTTACTTATTAGATGTCTTGACATGTTACCTGCCTTCACTTACTATCTGCCTTCACTTGCTATATGCCCTTACTTTCCTCGTTTCATGTTTTACACTTCTTTTCTTAGCCGGGTTGGGTGACTTTTGGATTGGTTGTGTATTTGTGCTTTGTGGAAGCCTTGTCTTTATATATGGGAGACTAGCTCTGGGATGCTGTGTTGTTCATCTTACTTGTTTAGTTTGTATTTCCTAGTTGAATTCCGCATGTTTGTTTTCTTGGCATTACATTGTAAATTTTCGTGTTTGTTTATTGTAAAACAGTTATGTATGAATTTATTATATATGGGATTAGGTTGCACGCTGCAACGATATTAGGAGATATGGGATCGGGTTGCATACCGTAACGGTATTGATATTATATATTTGATCAGGTTGCATGCCGCAACGGTATTCATATTATATGTGGGATCGGGTTACATGCCGTAACGGAGAAGAAATTATATATGGGATCGAGTTGCATGCCGCAACGGAGAAGAATTATTATGGTTATTCTTGTCTATTGATTTCTGTTATCGTATTGTGTTGTGAAAGTGAGAAGTGATGATATTCTGGGGGCCCTCTGTCAATTGTATTCTTCTTTCAGCTATACGTAATTATTTCGTGTCTCTTTGTCCTATTGCTCTCTCTGCTTATCATCTGCACAGGTAAAATATTGAGTGTCTATTTTTTAACTTAAGACTTCGTCACTACTTCACCGACATTACTCAAGATGCTTACTGAGTACATGGGTTCGGTTGTACTCACTCTACACTTCTTCACCTTGTGTGCAGATCTTGGAGTTACGTAGCTGTGGAAGACGAACCTAGCATTGAAGACGTACACGCATTCCTGATTCAAGCTACCTTTCGTTCATGGTAGTTTAAAATTTTAAATTTTGTTTATGTAAACGTCAAACAAATGTTGTATTTATTCTTCATACCAGTTTGTAAATCTAAATCATAGTGGTTCATGACTTGTATTACCAGTCCTTGGGAAGTTGTATAGAATTCAGTTATTATCATTCTTGATATTTTGATCTTTCACTTGGGTTATCTATTTATATGTTACACTTACCTAGCATTGGTTTAAGTGCAATCACGACTAGGTAGATTTTGGGCCGTGACAATAAAGTAAAGTGTCACTGAGTAAGCCTCTTTCAAAAGTAAATAACAAAATCACAAATCCAAGTCCAGATTCTAAATATCAAAGTAAAGAGCAATGAAATCAACAAAATTGCACGTCATCACCCTTCGTGTTTTTACTCTCTTCCTCACATTATAATGTAAAAACAATTGCACGGTATCACCCTTCATGGTTTTACTCTCATACCCACATTATAATATATAAAAAATTATAAGGCAGCACCCTTCGGCTTTTACACTCATCCTTACATTATAAAATAATAATAAGCACGGAAACACCCTTCGTGCATATCCTCACGTTCACTTAAGCAATAATATAAACCAACAGTGCATATCCTCACGTTATTAGTATAGGTCACAATAACGCCACTGATTTAAACCAACACTAATATTTTGTACTAGTTTTTGTACACGTGCATTGTGCGTATATTCTCTAAAAAAAATTATAAACAATATACGTAAATAATATTCAAAGAATGTATTTGTTATAAAATAATTATTTTTTAAAACTTTCTTAAATTTGATAATTTTTAACTCGATTTAGGGATTTAGATAATCTCAAGTCATAGGTTGTTTACTCAAATATTTAGGAGAAGGATTCGCCAGTATGTGATGCATTGAGTTGAGAGTCAAAGATAAAGGAGTAGAAAACCTTCTAACTGATATAGATTCGAGTAAACGGCAGTTGCATGAAGTACATCAATAATATTTTAGCTTTTTATATCAATTTCTTTCTTTTGATTTTATTCCAATGTAGCTCATCATAAGAAGATCTAAGGTCCGCAATTTATTGTCAATAACATGCAACTACTAAAATCATACTTACGATTATATAAACATATATCAAGGGACCTACCCTATATTTGCTTACTCCATGAGTTACTTCCTTTTCTTTTTTAAAAAGAATTAATTCTTTGTTTATGAGTTTCCGCTGTGTACTTTATTTTGGTAAATCTTCTACATTTTTTTCAATGTTTTGAAAAAAAAAATTCTTCTAAATATTACTTTAGAGCAAAGCCTGTATGTTCATGAAGCAGTAGTACTTCTTGTCAAGCTATTGTCGCATCCTCAACTCAAAATAAAATTAATTGTTCTTTTAAATATTTAAAAAAAATAACTACAACTTATGTTACTTCTCCTATAAAGTTATGCTAATTGGAGTTGAATTTTCGACTGAATTGACAATCTAATAAACATTTTAAACTTCGACATGCCTCCGTAGTAAACTTCTCATAGTCATTAAAAATCAAATGAAGTCTCATTATCTACGAACATCCATTTAGCGAATATTTGTGACAGCTAACATAGCATGAAAAACAAATTTAACATATCCTCTAATTGTAGCACAATAACATTTCTTAATTGCACAAAAGATATTTGTAACGACCCGACCGGTCGTTTTGAGAATTTATACTTAGTTCGGTGATTTGAGGTCATGAGTAGCTTCATATGGTGTATTATGACTTGTGTGTATCATTGGTTTTGATTTACGAGTGATTCGGGATTGATTTGAAAGAATGATTCTTAACTAGGAAGCTTTAGGTTGGAAGAGTTGACCAAGTTTGACATTTATGTATTTGACCTCGGATCAAAGTGTTGATGGATATGTTAGGTACAGATGGTGATTTTGGACGTGGACATATACCCGGATTAGCATTTGGATGTTTATAGAAGGTTTTAGCTCTAATTGACAAAAGTTGACAATTTAAAGGTTTGGAAGGTTCATAGGTTTGACCAGGAGTTGACTTCAATATTATCGGATTCAGATTGATATTTCAGGAGTCGGAATAGGTTCATTATGTCATTTGGGACTTGTGTGCAAAATTTGAAGTGATTCCGAGTTGTTTAGACATGTTCGACGTAAGTTTGGAATTTAAAATTTTAAAATAGTTCATTAAGCTTGATTTGAGGTGCGATTCATAGTTTTGGTGTTATGATATGTGATTTGAGGCCTTGATTAGGTCCATGTTATGTTTGTGACTTGTAGGTATGTTCGGACGGGGTCCCGATGGGCTTGGGTGAGTTTGGGGTGGTTTCAGAACATTTCTCTTATGTTTGCAATGCTGGTTTTTTTGCTAATGTTTGCAGTGAATCACGTTCGCGTGGGAGTCATCACGATCGCGAATAAGGATTTGGACTAGAGGAACTTTGTTCTTCGCATCCACGGGTAGGAGACCGCATCCGCGAAGGGTTGTTTGTTTGGATGGAAACCTTCGCTCTTCGCGATCGCGAAGAGGAGGTCGCATTTGCATTTGAAAAGCTGGGGCTGTTGGAGTTGCCTTCGCGTTCGCGAGGTCAATGCTGCATTCGCGAAAGGTTGGAATTGGTGTGCATCGCGTTCGCGGGGTTTCTTCCGCGAACGGGAAGTGTCTTTTGTGGGCAGTGAAGTTTTGTGATTCGTGATCGCGAAAGGTATACCTAAAGCATAGATATAAGATGATATTTTCGGACTTTGAGCTCATTTTATCACATTTTAAGTTTGGGAGCTCGGATTTGGGCGATTTTGGAGGGAATTTTCATCACATGGATTGGGATAAGTATTTTGTACTCGGATTTGATTATATTACATGATTCAATCTTTGATTTTGTCATTTGATTGATGAATCTAAAAGGGAAATTGGGAGTTTTTGTCTAAACTTTTCTAAAGTGCATATTTGAGATTTGAACATCGATTCGGAGTCAGATTTGAGTGAAATTAGTATAGTTGGACTTGTATTCGAATGGATTGTCAGAATTTGTGAGTTTTACCAAGTTTCAGGATGTGGGCCCGGGTTGACATTGAGTATTTAATTAAAGATTCGACCTTTATCGTTTGGGTTTGATTCCTATGGAATTATTTGATGATTTTGAGTTGCCTTTTGCTAGTTTTGAGCCGTTCGGAGGTCGATTCGTGCATGATAGAATTTCTAGGGCGTCAGTTTGGCTTGCTTGAAGTAAGTATCTTACCTTAACTTGGTTGAGACACTAGTTTCCTGAGTTATTGTGATAGCTACGTGCTATGTGTGGCGCACATGTGTGGGGATAAGCACATATGCATGTGATGGGGTATTATTCATGCTCGGGGTAGTGTTTATGCTATGATATGCCTTGAGTTGATTGCTAAGCTTCATGCTGTGATGGTTTTTATATTTGTACCCATGTTGTGAACAATTTGAGCCATGTTTGTGGTTACGTAAAGGTAAATATTATGATTGAGCCTGATAATTGCTATTTTGTGATGTATTTACCTCATTTGAGCTACGATATCACACTTGCACATGCATACACCTTAGCATGTCACTTATACCGGTTGAGAAGTATAAAATTTGATGTTTTTTGATCATGTACATGTATTCTTGCATATCTGCTTTATGTGTGATATGAATGGGACTGGTAGCCATGACCATGCCGGGCGGATTGTGATATTGGTGCCTATGACCACACCAGGAGGATTTTAGTACTAAGCATGTGATCACACCGGGCGGATTATGATATTGGCATGTGAGTGGTTCGTGCGGTTGATATTATGAGCACGTGAGTTGTCCATGCAGATCCAGATATTGATATTATTGGGACGTGAGTTGTTCGTGCAGCATGTGAGTTGTCCGTGAGGTTGATATTATTAGCACATGAGTTGTCCGTGCAGCACATGAGTTGTTTATGTAATGTGTGGATATGGATTCATCCCCTAGGGTCATCCTCTTATGTTCCTTCTTAATGTTGTACATACAGATTGTGAGAAACTAATGGGTTTCTGATTGATGTGGGCTTTGGGACAGATGATCATTGGTTTGGTTCAAATACTGAGATTTAGATGTGGACCTTAGATCCGTGATGTGATTTCTATTTGGATTGGGTTGTGCGCCGCAACTGATTGATATTTGGTTATTGCATTTCATCTTTACTTGCAATTTCCTTAGATGTTTACCTGATTTATTTGCATATATTCCTTATATGCTGGATTGTTGACTGAGTAGAGTACGTTAAGAAAATTGTGTGTACCAAGGTGGTTTTTTCTGTGATTCTATGATTTTATCATATTATTGTTCTGTACTTGTTGGAGTTATGAATTACACAGGTGATTGGCGAGTATCATTTATAATTCTTGCTTCTATTACCTCATCAACGTTAGTTATAATACTTGCTGAGTACATAGGGTCGATTGTATTCATACTACACTTCTGCACCTTGCGTGCAGATCTTAGAGTTTAGACGCTGTGGATGACGGGAGTTGGCATTGAAGATGTACCCGCATTGCGGATATATCTACCACTTGTTCTTAGTAGTCTTAGATTTGAATTTTATTTATGTACCTTTCAAACAAATGTTGTATTTATTTCTTACCAGCTTTGTAAATCTAAGTCTTAATGGCTCGCGACTTGTACTACCAGTCCTTGAGTTATTGTATAAAAATTTCAGTTAATTCATTATTGATTCCTTAATATTCTCATTTGAATTGTGTTGACTGTCAGTTGGCTTATCTAGCGGGTCGGATTAGGTATCATCACGACTAGATGAATTTTTGGGTCGTGACAGGTTATTATCAGAGCTCTAGGTACATAGGTTCTAGGAGTCATGAGTAAGTATCTAGTAGAGTCTTTCGGATCGATATAATGACGTCCATACCTATCGTCGAGAGGCTATAGGGTATGTAGGAAAATTTCCCATCTTTCTTTCCTTATCGTGCGACATTGATTCAGCTTGAAATGTATTCTTTTGAATTCCTCCCACTCACTCGTACATGTTATTGAGCTTTGGGTACCAACTGTGCATCAACGACTTGTGATGTCATGGATGAGGTGCGAGATTTGTTTTTGGTGTTGTGGTTATAAGCTAGACTGGAGGACTTGAGGCCAGGTTTAGACTGCAGCTTGGGCTCGGTGGTTTCGTTTGTGTGGGTATGTGCTTTTGGACTCATATGTCTAGTAGTGTCCCTAGGATTGAGGTTGATTACTCAGTTAGTGGTTAGATAGCTATATGATGAGTATTGTGTAACTGAGGACTATGCTTAGATGATTTGAATGTGATGAGAAGAATTTTGCTTGGTATGCGAAAGGACTATGGATGCTTGATTTCTGTCTTGATGTGTTGTACAATCTTGAGTTATGAGCGTGTTGAGAGATCTTTCATGTTGTTCATTTATGGGATGACGTAGATTCTTATGTCTTGTTGACGAGTTTAGACTCGGGAAGATTAAGTGAATTCATTGTGGTTGTGACCATGATAGGGCGTAGAGAGATGCCAGTTTGAAGCTAAGCAGGTTGGTTATCTCCTATGGGATGTTCTGAGGTTGGATGATCCTTGTGATGTTTTTGTTAAGAGTTTTCTTCCTACCCAAGAAGATGCGTATATGCTGCAATTTAAGTTCGGATCGCTTGAGAAAGATCACACGACTATCACGAGAATGTATATGCACTTACCAGATGATTTGAGGTATCTTATGACTAGGGTTACGTGAGTTCTTGAAGGATTTAGTTGAATTACAGTGTGGGTTATGGTATTTACAGAGTAAGGGTATTATGGTTTATCAGATGTTGTGTTCTATGGCTTCGAGCAAAGTGGGGGAGTCTACTATCAACAAATCATATTGGTTATATGTTATATTAGTTTCGGTCTGAGGCATAATTGCGGATCAATTGTGATTGGAAAAGCTGGTGTTTGGGATGACTCGAGTGAGGAAATTTCTGGATGCATGATATATTACGCTTTATGGATATGTGGAAGTCTAGGAATGAATAATATTTGTTATTCGTGGTGGACGTACTGTGCAAGATAAGGGAGTCGCTTAGTTGCTTATTAGTGGGGTAACTTCTTAGGTGTTGGTGTGCAAATAGGCACAAGTAGTTTGGCTCGTTTAGGCAGTGATTTAGAGATTAGAGCAAGAGTGGATGACTCACGAAAAGGTTCTAATGAGTTCGAGATTAGTATGTGGTATTTGAGAATTTTCCGGATTTGTATATAGCTAAGACCTGAGGTTTGCATTAGATGATGTCAAGATTTGCGGTATTTTTGTATCATCATGGATTCTACATTTCAGTATCAGAGAGGTTAAAGAAACAACTTCAGATTTACAGAAGGTCTCTTCAGAGTGGACATTTTGGTTGCGGTACTATTGGATCTTAAGAAGGAATACGGTGGCTTATGGGCTTTAGGCCAATGTAGCTTCATGCTAGGATCTCTTGTGGCTAGCTTTGGTTAAGGACCGTGGTGCACTAGCAAGTCAAGAGGGACTTAAAGAAACAAATCAGCTTGGTAGTGATTTAGATTAGCATGGTCATAGAAAGGATCGGCTCTTTTGGGTCTTTTATTGTGGCGAGGCTTTGTAGGTGTGTTGTGGAAATACTCTTGGGCTTGGTGATCTGCGTGACTTGGTTGAGTTGGAGGGATTCATCCCCGATGGCTTGGTTATGTATAAATGGGTTTCGAAGAGTCCTCGATGGTGTCAACCATGACTTGAGACATATGTCTTTTATAGGTATGAGGAGTGCGTTGCGTGTTGTGATTTTCTCGCGGATGGGGCCAAATGGAAGGTTTCTAGTTGATGGGGTGTTTATCCTACTTATGAATCAGATTTCATAATGGGGTTCTCGTGTTTTCATAGGATAACATAATGGATGCAGTGCGACGTGTGGGAGTGAGGTTGCAGGTTCGATGTTGTTGTCCCGTTCGAAGGGAAGATCATGAGTTTTAGATAGCATAGACGATTTCAGATGTTTAGAAATGTGCTGGCACTATTTGATATCACGTGAGAAGGGTGCGCATTTATGAAGGTGCACTGTGTTTTTGACTTGCGAATGCTTGACCGGTATACGGTAATCGTCTGGTTAATCGACTGCTAATGTCCTATTTTTTCTATGTGGCATGGAAGAATTATGGAAGTATTTCTTATGGGATGATTGCGTATGAGGGATATGTCAGTCATTTGAGTGGTAGAGTTAGGATCGGACATAAAGATTCTGGTATTCTAGGGATTTGAAGACTATGAGGGTTCTCAGAGGAATATTGTTCCTTGGTTGCGGACAGTGAAGGTATGTTAAGAGGTTCAAGGCTGAGTGTATGTATTATGGAATTTTCGGAGGTTATCTATCTATTTCGGGGGGATCAGAATTGATTTGGAGGCCACTGGTAGGCCTATTGAGGATATGTATTCTACATCGGGTCGGATTTGTTTACTCAACATAGCTATTGGTGAAGAGTGTGTCATCGATTAGAGTTGATCTTATTCGGGTCTAATATGTTCCATGCATTACTCTCTTATGCTACTATGGGTTGTGAGACTGTTGACTATTTACACACATGATATAGTTCTGTTAATTCCTTGTGACAGAATTCGAGCGAGATGGCTCTTGGGGTGTTGAATAGTTGATTGCGCCTTGGTTATGGTCTTTTTGTTTGTGGTATTCCGCTACTCCATGGTTATGATCATGCACTTCGCGTGTTTGTTGTTGATATACATATGGTTGTTGATTATGAGCATCATGGCTCGAGGTATTCCATGTGGACCGGTGATTGGATTAGGTCATGCATCACAACGAAGTTCCGATTGTATCGTGTGTTTGTTTATCCTTTGTGTGAATACAACATTAACGTCGATGTTGCCGCCATTGTATCAGCTATCGGATGCATCAAGGACATCAAATGGCCTCGACCTCTACAATCCGATCCAACCCAAAGGGATCCTAACCAGATGTGTAAATATCATGGCATTCATAGCCACAGAATGGTGGATTGCCGACAGTTGAGAGAGGAAGTAGACCGGCTATTCAACAATGGGCATCTTCGAGAATTCCTAAGAGACCGAGCCCAGAGTCATTTAAGGAATAGGGATTCTAATAAACAGACCAAACAAGAAGAACCTCAATACATCATTAACATGATCATCGAGAGGGTTGATGTCCCTCAGGGGCTGATGTTTAAGCGCACCAAAGTAACCATCACGAGGGAAAACGGACTCGAGATTACATATCGGGAGGAACCTTGTCTTTCAACGATGAGGATGCGGAACGGGTCGTGCAGCCCCACAATGATGCACTGGTAATATCTGTACTCATAAATAAATCTCGAGTTAAGCGTGTGTTAATTGATCTAGGTAGCTCGGCCAACATCATCTGATCGAGGGTCGTGGAGCAGTTCGGTCTACAAGATCGAATCGTGCCTGCAGTCCGGGTTCTAAATGGATTCAACATGGCATGTGAAACCACTAAGGGGGAGATAACATTACTGGTGAATACTGCCGGGACCATCCAGGAAACTAAGTTTTATGTGATCGAAGGAGACATGAGGTACAACGCTTTGTTCGGGAGGCCATGGATCCCCAACATGAGGGCGATGCCCTCGACTTTGCACCAAGTGTTACAATTCCCAACACCGGGTGGGATTAAAACAATCTACGAAGAACAACCAGTCGCAAAGGAGATGTTTGCGGTCAAAGAGGCGATTCCGATATCCATACTTGGAACGACAAAGGAGCCGAGTTCGATCACAAATCAAGAAGCTAAATAGCAATTACTGACACCAGCCCCTACCCAACCGGAGAAATAGGGGACTGATGAAGAAGATGATTACGGGGTTCCCAGGTATTTTATAGCCCCCGATGATTCCGATGCCACTAAATCGATGGTCGAGGAGCTGGAACAGGTCATATTGATCGAGCATCTACCCGAACGGAAGGTATACCTGGGCACGGGGTTAAGTCCCGAGATCAGGAAAAAACTCATTCAATTTCTTATATCTAACATAGATTATTTAGCTTGGTCCCACCTTGATATGACAGGGATCCCGCCGGAAATAACCTCTCACAAGTTAGCCCTGAACCCGAAGTTCTATCCGGTCAAGAAAAAGAGGAGACCCCAGTCCGAAGTCAAACATGCTTTTATCAAGGATGAGGTATCTAAACTCCTTAAAATAGGGTCCATTTGGGAGGTTAAATACCCGGATTGGTTAGCAAACGTGGTGGTAGTCTCAAAAAAAGAGAATAAACTGAGAATGTATGTAGACTATAAGGATTTTAATAATGCATGTCCCATGGACTCCTTCCCTTTGCCCACGAGATCCTCAGTTTTCTCGATGCCTACAGCGGATACAACCTAATACGGATGAATCCGGGCGATCAGGAAAAAACCTCCTTCATCACTAAATATGACACATACTGCTATAATGTGATGCCATTCGGATTAAAAAACATCGGTGCCACTTACCAACACCTAGTAAACCGTATGTTCGAGGAACAAATAGGAAAATCAATGGAGGTTTACATTGACGATATGTTGGTTAAGTCCCTGCGAGTAGAGGACCATTTACAATATTTGCAGGAAACATTCATCATATTGAGGAAATACAATATGAAGCTGAACCCGGAGAAATATGCGTTTGGAGTTGGGTCAGGTAAATTCCTCGGATTCATGGTATCCAACCGAGGAATCGAGATCAACCCCGACAAGACCAAAGCCATCGAAGATATCACGGTTGTGGACAACGTGAAGGCCGTGCAAATATTAACCGGGCATATAGCCGTCCTGGGCGATTCATCTCGAGGTCCTCCGATAAGAGCCACCGATTCTTCTCACTGTAGAAGAAGAAGAATAACTTCTCATGGACCCCAGAGTGCCAACGGGCCTTGGAGGAACTCAAGCGGTATCTATCGAGCCCACCGCTGCTTCACACGCCAAAGACAGACGAATAGCTATACCGGTACTTGGTAGTATTAGAGATAGCGGTAAGTGGAGTGTAGGTCCGGGAAGGGCAAGGTACACAATTTCCAATTTACTATGCTAGCAGGACTCTAGGTAAGGCCGAAACTAGGTACCCTCACCTAGAAAAATTGGCGCTCGCTTTGCTAAGTGCTTCTAGGAAGCTGAAACCAAATTTTCAATGTCATCCTCTATGTGTTGTGACTACTTACCCATTGCAAAATATAATGCATAAACCCGAGCTCTCGGGACGATTAGCCAAATGAGCCGTGGAGATCAGCGGGTACGATATTGAATATCGACCCCGGACCGCCATTAAATCTCAAATATTGGCGGACTTCATGGCCGACTTTACGACGGCCCTAATACCCGAGGTCGAAAGAGAGTTGTTGGTGAACTTGGGGATAGTTTTGGGGGTATGGACCCTCTTTACGGATGATGCCTCGAACGCAAAAGGGTCCAGACTTGGCATCGTGTTGAAGCCACCAACATGCAATGTAGTTAGAAAATCTATTAGGACAGTGAAATTGACTAACAACGAGGCCGAATATGAGGCCATGATTGCAGGTCTCGAAGTAGCCAAAAGCTTGGGGGCAGAGGTGATCAAAGCCAAGTGCGACTCCCTCCTCATGGTGAACCAAGTTAATGGGACATTCGAGGTCAGGGAAGAACGAATGCAAAGGTACATGGATAAGTTGCAGGTAACATTACATCGGTTCAAAGAATGGACTTTGCCACACGTACCTCGAGATCAAAATAGTGAGGTCGATGCCTTTGCTAACTTAGGATCATTGGTCGAGGACGACGAGTTCAACTCGGAGGCAGTTGTACAACTTATGAGATCGGTAGTGGAAGAAGGCCATGCCGCGATTAACTCAACGAGCCTAACTTGGGGCTAGAGAAACAAATATATAGAATATCTGAAGACCAGAAAACTGCCCTCGGATCCTAAAGAATCGAGGGCCCTGCTTAACAAGGCAGCCCAGTTTACTTTATCCGAAGACAGAACCTTGTTCAGAAGAACATTAGATGGCCCGCTCGCGATATGTCTAGGACCTGGAGGCACCGAGTATGTTCTGAGGGAAATACACGAAGGCGCCTGTGGAAATCATACAGGCACCGAGTCATTGGTTCAAAAAGTAACCAGAGCAGGCTACTACTAGATCGATATGGAAAACGACGCGAAGGAATTTGTACGAAAATGTGATGAATTTCAAAGTCATGCTTCGATGATTCATCAACCCGGGGAGCTGCTGCATTCGGTTCTATCACCATGGCCATTCATGAAGTGGGGAATGGACATCGTTGGCCCCTTCCATGGGCACCCAGTAAGGCTCAATTTATATTGTTTATGACTGACTATGTTTCTAAGTGGGTGGAAACCCAGGCATACAGGAAGGTCAGGGAGAAGGAGATCATTGTCTTCATTTGGGACCACATCATATGCCGGTTCGGAATGTCGGCCGAGATCATGTGCGACAACGGAAAACAATTCATCGGCAGCAAAGTAAGCAACTTTCTCAAAAACCACAAGATCAAAAGGATCCTATCAATACCCTATCACCCGAGTGGGAACGGACAAGCAGAATTGACCAACAAAACTATACTCCAGAACCTCAAAAAGAGGTTAACTGACGCCAAAGGAAAATGGAAGGAAATCCTGCCCAAAGTCTTATGGGCATACCGTACGACCTCAAAGTCCAGTACCGGGCCACCCCATTCTCACTGGTTTACGGCGCCGATGCTCTAATACCGGTCGAAGTCGGAGAACCAAGTCTCTGATTCTGGTATGCAACCAAGGAATCAAACGATGAGGCCATGAATACAAGCTTGGATCTACTAGATGAAAGGCGTGAAGCCGCCCTTGTCCGGATGGCCGCCCAAAATAGCGGAGCAAGAGATATTACAGTCGAAGGTCCAACCTTTGACACTTCAATGTCAGGGACTTGGTATTAAGGAAGGTTACACTAAACACCCAAAACCAGAACGAAGGGAATTTGGGGCCAAACCGGGAAGGTCTGTATCAAATTATCGAGATCATCGAAAAGGGGTCCTACAAACTCGGAGCAATGAACAGCAAGCAACTACCGAACAACTGGAATATAACTCACTTGAAATGATATTACTTCTAAGGTACGGCGCCATTTATTTATTTTATTTTGAAATAACACTTGCAGGTAACAAACAAGGAACAAAACAATTTTTAGTCCTGAAAGCACGTGTTGCACTTTTTTCCCTTTAATTGATTTTGTCCCAAATGGGTTTTCCGGCAAGGTTTTTAACGAGGCAATAGTAAATCATGCTAACTTAGATTTGGAGTCCGGTTACAAATCGGAATTGAATATCACGACAACAATATTCGAGGCCTCTCTACGATCGGCCCCGAACACTGGGGGCATTACCCTCGAATAACGACTTAAGCAAGGAAATAAACTTTATGATTGAATAGTCTTGGCTCGATCGATAGGATTTACTGTAAGGGCCAAACGGTCAAATGAACCATGCCCGAATAGACTACTTGAGCCCTAGAACAAAACTTGTACACATGTCTAACTATTATGCACAAGCATAAAAAGAAGTTTCTACCTTGCGGATAAATATCTTGTCCCTTAAGAATTTCTCTTTTTTCTTTCCTCTTAAGGAATTTCCTACATTCGATCCCCTAAAGGTATCGAGCCCAAGGGCCGCCTTTATTCGGGTTCAAACTATCACTCCCAATCAGGGACTGCCGTCCAAAAACAAACTCGGACGGCTCGGGCTAAGGGAGCCCGGGGGCACAAGACCTATTAGGAAACGCCCGAACCTTAAAGTCTACGGCCATCCCCATTCGGGGAATGTTATCTTAGGCAAGCCCGGATAACACGAGGTGACAAGCCCACTAGGCAACATCCGAACTATAAATGCTCCGGCCATATTAAAATGGCTCACAGTCGTCCGTAACCTGCAATAAAAAACAAGTCCTTATTAAATTTCTAAGCCGGTTCTAAAGGATACCCTTGGCAAACTATAATCTAAAAAATTATAAATACTTTGGGGAAAAGTTCTGATCATACCGAACTCCTACGATGCCTTACACAAAATAATGTCAAAGTCAAGGCCTGTTCGAACCTCCGAACATGACCTAACTAGTTCATACTAAGGCATTTCGATCTTTGTAAACATAAAGAATAAAGCAAAGGAAAGCAAAACTCAGAAATTCTTGAAGGGAAAAGGAAGCCTTGAATTATATATACATAAAGTCTTTACATAAACCAAACAAACGGCCTTGACAGAAAATACAAAAGTACACAAGTACAAAAAATAAAAAAGCAAAAATATCTACAAAGGCGTCTAAATAGCCTGGTCTTCTCCACCCCCGGATCCACCGGAACCCTCAGAGTCTTCCTCTTATTCTTCCTCGGGGTAAGCCAACTTCTTGGCCTAGGCCTCGAGCCCCTTAACGGTTTTGATCTCGGCCAATAGATCAAAATCCCGAGCATGAATTCCCTCGAAGGCATCTCTTTGTGACTGCCATTTCTCATATTCAACAATGTTTTCAAGCGATCCTGGGTCACCTCGGCATCGGCCTTATATTGGGCCACCATCTCGTCGGCATCGACTTTAACCACCACGGCCGCTAACTTGGCTGTTTCAAGCTCTATGGCCATAATTTCTCGATCAGAGGCGGCTGAACTTAGTTGAGACTGGAGCTATTCAACCTTTTTGGACTGTAAGTCAGCCTTTTCCTTTGACGCTCGAAGTTGGACCTCAGCCGAAGTCGCCCGAGCAGCCTCTTTTTCCGAGGCCAGATGGTCCATTCTGCCTCTCCATTCTTCGGTCTCGGCCTTAATTGCATCCATCTCGTCTCAGAGTTAGTCGATCTGATCAATCTTCTGTTGGACCTGTGGATTTTGACCACCAGTCACCGAATCTAGTTCATCATCACTAACCTCAAGTATTTTTACTTGCTCAACTAGGTCGACATGCTCTTTCCGAGCAACCTCCAGCTCAGCTCGGAGGCTCTTAGCCTCCCCTTCAAACTGCTCGCTGAGAAGTTTATAAGCATCTCTCTTCTCAGTGAGCCCTCGGACCTCAGCTTCGAGCTGTTTCAGCTCATCTAGGTATCGGAGAAAAGTCTCGTGGTGAAGCACCGAGGCCTACAAGCACAAAGAAAAAATGTTATAGTTATCTATAAAATAAACTAAGTACAAATTGAAAACCATCGAGGAATATCTAAAGTTACCCGGTTTAACGCATGGTGTGCTTTGTTGAACAGACATGGTGCATCCACCTCATTCATCTTGGCCTGATCATCCTTGGTCACCATACACCTAAGATAACTGGCCACCTCTATGGGGTCGGAGAGGACCCGGGTGTTCTCCGGAAGGGCGATAGTGATGGATCACTTCTGGATAGGATCCACACTCGGAGGAGGGAATCGATTGACCAATTTGGGGTTCGAGGAATGTCCGCTTGCTCTCGAAGATAGGCACTTCCTCAGTGACGTCCTCCGTGGTCGTAGAGCCCACTCCATCAAAAAACCCGCGGAAGGGATCGTCCGCTCCATGGCCCCCCTCATTGGGGCGTCCTTTAGCCGTTTGGGCCTCATTGTACATGGACTCTGTAAATGATGGTGACTCGGTGATCGCTATCACATCGAGTGCTTCCTTCGGGGCATTGCCAATATCTTGGGAAGCTTCAGTCTCGGCCTCCTCCTCGACCTCCCTAACATGATGAATATCGGCGTCGCTCCCCTCTAGTTCGGAGGCCCCTTGCTCTTCGAGCTGCGATGGCACGTTGGCCATCAAATCGAAGGCTTCTCTTCTCCTTTGAATTCTTCCCTTAGCCGATAGAGTGAATTCGAAGACGGTGCTCGAGCACTGGTGCTTTCTTTGGATTTACGCACCAACCTTCTCCTTGGCTTCGTTTTCTCCGAGATCGGAGAAATCAGAGCCCTTTTTTCTTTTCTTTTCTTCTCTTTACCCTGTCTCGGAGTAGGGGACTCGGTGGGTAAATCATCGCTACCGGATGGGGGCCTCATTTTAACATCCTTGGATAAAACTGCAAAAAGAAATAAAACAAGTGAAGACTTAATGATGCAAAAGGGAAATAAATATTACTCATGAAAGAGATCTCACCGTGCGAACGGGCCTCCCAACGGCCCTTTGAAATCTCGCGCCATGAACGCTCAGAATAAGGCCTTTGTAAAACGATGCCCTCAACCCACTCCTTGAGTCGAGGAATTGCATTCGAGATCCAAGCAGTAGCTGCACCACTGCAGAACACCGATAAGAATAAAGGAAAAAAAAATGATAAATTAAATATTGGAAGCAAAATTAAACTTATGTGACATGTTCCACTTCTCAGGGAATGGCATGTTCTCGGTCGGGATCAAGTCAGAGGTCTTCACTCAAATGAAACGGCCTAGCCAATCTCGATCCCGATCTTCATCGATACTCGAGAACGGGGCTTTACTAGCCCGACAGGCGAGCTTGATCAGTTCCCCCGGTAGAGTCGGGGACTGTATAAACGCATGAGGTGGTCGATAGTGAAAGGGCACCCTTCGATCTTGCTTACAAAGAAACGGAGGAGGATTACGATCCTCCAAAAAGAAGGGTGAATTTGACCAAGCGTTACCTCGTATCGTTTGCAAAAATCCAGGTCCAAGGGGTGCAACGTGAATGGATAAGTGTAAACACTTAAAAATGGCTTTTTTGACTTAGGAGAGAATATCCATATGTTTCGTCAGGTTTGGGAATCACCACATGTTTGTCAACCCAGTTGCAATCCTTTTTGACTTCGGAGAGAATATCCTCGGTGATTGAGCAGATGTACCTCGAGACCTCCTCGTACCATCCTGGTACGGAGGAGGGATTTTCGACCTTAGAATCAACATTAACCAGGCACCCCCCAGGGATGAACATTTTCAGAGGAGGTTCTGGTACCGGTTCCTCGACAGTAGTACACGAGACGACTTCCTCGGTAGCCGGGCGCGAGGTAGAGGGAGTTACTTTTTGGGGAACGGATTTTGAAGTCTTCGCCATTTCTTTGAAAGATGGAGAAAAAATGAGGAAAAGGAAGAAGTTAAAAGAGTACACTTGATGGTTTGAGATGAAGACGAATCTAAGTTCTTATAAAAGATCTCAAAGTAACCAGAATATAAGTGCTTGGAAGTATTGAAATTTCTTAAACATGATGGCAGAAGGCTTGGATGTAAAGTTTGAAGGAACAAAAGGAAGGGGTATTTATAGTTTTCCAGCGACGGTTCACATCTGAGAGTGGCCGACCGGCAACTGGCAAGCATTTAATGCCATTAAGACTAGACCGACGGGATGTTTCAACTATTTTGTCATTTCTATCACGGTATATCGAAGTGAGAATCAGGAGCTCATATCGTTTCTCGTCATCTACTCTCCAAAAAATGAAGGGACTATCTGTATACGGGTAGAACTGATCTCATAGTATATCTCGGTCTCCGACATGATAAGCCAAGCTCGAGATATGGTAACATGGGAGCTAGATCGAGGTAGAAATCTCGTCAATTTGGAGTCCGTAACATAACTCCCACCCTCGAGGATGTCGGGGCCGTGTTTCGGGATCGGTCCCCAGCCTTGATTAACTTCGAAGAACGTTGTCAGGTAGTCAAGCTCGGCCAACAGCAGGCCGTGATATCCGTGACCGACCGAATATCACGGCGGAGATCTCGGCATGTATCGATAAGAGATCGGCTATCAGTTAATTAGAGGATTTTTACCCTTTATAGAGTTGTACCTAATGTAGGACTCCCTACTATATAAAGGAGGTCTAATTACTTGTAAAACACATTGTAACACGCATTCCAAAGCAATACATCATTATTCTCTATAAGCTCTTATTCTTCTATGTCTTGATATCGATCGAAGTACATTCAGCTCGAGGGTGGCTAACCTTCCAAGGCTGAAATTACCCAATTCGTGTGGTTTGCATTTACTTTACCATCATTTATTTCAATTGCAATCTAATTTATCGTTTTGTGTCAAGTTAATCTATGTATCCTTAAAACCACTTACAAATTCAATTGTTATCCGATTTTGAGGGTAAACAAATACACACTCGAAAGAGGAAACAAAATAAAAAAAATAAAAAAGGGGGAGAGAGGGTGAGTTGGGGGAAGCCAGAAACAAGTTCTCTAAAGCATTAAATTGCAAAAAATACACACTCGAAAAAAGAAAATAAAAGGGAGAGGGTGAGTTGGGGGAAGCGAGAAACAGGTTCTCTAAAGCATTATATTGTCAATAGCTTAAAATTATGCCTGCTTGAACTCAGCATGCAGGCATGGGCCGCATGGCTGACTGCATTATAAACCAAAACTAAGACAATTTCAGTGAAAGCATTTAGGTAGACTTCATCTAAAGCATGAGTGAAAAGAGTTGCACAACAAAAATTCAAATTTTATTGATAGAATTGCAGCAATATGTTTGCCAAGATTAGTGGCCATATAACACCAAAACTTGGATGTGACTTAAAAACTGGGTATGTTTACATTAGTTCGTGTTTGCTTGATGGCGAAGTAGTTGAGGCCTCCGTTAAACAGTGGCCATTGAACCCAGTTCTTAACATTCCTTATATCTTCGGTAGAAGAGTTTTAGTATCAGAAGGAACATCAGCACTTGCCTGCCAAGAAAAATAATTCTAGTGAAACTTCAATGGATATAGTCTCAAAGTGTTTAGGAAAGCTTAATAGAAACATCAAATTTCTGCAATAAACTACTTATCACAAAAAAAAAAAAAAAATGTATCTGCAATGAACCCTCTGTCGGGTTGTTAAGGCTAGGTACTAGGAAAAAAGGATTTTAATCCTGAGCCTTGGTGGTGTAGCGATTATGAACCTCTATCCAATTTGTTTGTACCACCATATTGTTGCTAGAATTTTACACGGCACTCTTACACCACAGGCCAGGGAATAAAGAGGGTTATGTGTAACAAACTCACGCGGCAGTCTAGAATAGTTTATACAAAATCATCTGAGGATTATTGTCCGCAAAAAGATATCTGAAATATTGGAACGAACGCATAAAATATTCAACCAAAAGGGGGAGAAGGAAGTGGATTGAAGGGAGATCGATGCAGCGTGCCATCGAGGAATTAAATGACTTCAATTGGTTCTTTCAAAATGAAGACCTTGTCGTAGTAGTCATGTTAAGGTATGAAGGTGCTATGGACATGTCGCCTAAGAACTGAAACATGTTTTACATGTGCCTACTTTACTAGAAAAAGAAAAGGTTGACTTTTATTTCCTATTTCTTTTCCAGATAAAGCTTGAAACTATCAATCTCATTTACTAAAGTGAAGTTTCCAACAACAACAGTCCAGTGAAATCTCACAAGTGGGGTCTGAGGAGAGTAGTGTATACGCAGACCTTACCCCTGCTCCGGAGGAATAAAAAGGCTGTTTCTGATAGACCCTCGGCACAAGAAGAAGGAACGAGACAGTGTATCAGTAACAACAAATGAATCCAGAAAGATAATACCAGCAACGTAATAACCAGAAAATAGAAAGAAAAGTAATAACATTAAGCAGTAATAATGGCACAGAACTACAGACGCAAGGGAATAATATGGACACAATAAGAGCTACTAACATACTACAGCCTAACCTACAACCCTAATAAAATACTAAGGACACAACCGGAGCCACTAGTAGCCTAAAACAAAACATTATCATACTAGCCTCCTATCTCCTAACCTACAATGCTAATTGTCGACCTCCACAACTTCCTATCAAGGGCCATGTCCTTGGAAATCTGCAGTTGCACCATGTCCTGCCTGACCACCTTTCCCCAATATTTCTTAGGCCGCCTTCTACCTCTTCATCCAGGCCAGCCGTTCACACCTCCTTACCGGGTCATCCAGGCTTCTCCTCTGCAAGTGCACGGACCATCTAAGTCTAGCTTCCCGCATCTTATCTTCCATGGGAGCCACACCCACCTTCACCCGAATATCTTTATTCTTAATCTTATCCAGCCTAGTGTGCCCACACATCTATCTCAACATCCTCATCTCTACAACTTTCATCTTCTGGATATGAAAATTCTTGACTTGCCAACACTCTGCACCATACAACATGGCCGTCCTAACCACCACTCTATAGAACTTTGCTTTAAGTTCCGGAGGCACTTTCCTGTCACGCAAGACGCCAGACGCTAGCCTCCATTTCATCCACCCCACCCATATACGGTGTATGACATCCTCGTCAATCTCCCCATCCCCCTGGATAACTGACCCCAGATACTTGAAGCTCCCTTTCTTGGGGATGACTTGAGAGGCAAGCCTCACGTCCATGTCCTCTTCTCCCGACAAGGCTCTGAACTTGTATTCCACGTATTCTGTCTTAGTCCTGCTCAGCTTGAAACCTTTAGACACAAGGGTCCGTCTCCAAACCTCCAAACTCTTGTTAACACCACCTCGCGTTTCATCAATCAGAACTATATCATCAGCAAATAACATACACCATAACACCTCCCCTTAGATATGGTGTGTCAGTGCGTCCATCGCCAGAGCAAATAAGAACGGGATGAGCGCAGATGTGTAACCCCATAACAACCGAAAACTGCTCTGAGTCAACCCCCACTATCCTAACCCGAGTCTTAGCTCCATCATACATATCCTTAATCACCCTAATATAAGCCACCAGAACACCTTTTACCTCCAAGCATCTCCAAAGAACTTCCCTTGGGACCTTGTCATATACTTTTTCTAGGTCAATAAACACCCTGTGCAAATTTTTCTTCCTTTCCCTGTACAGTTCCACCAACCTCTGAATAAGTTGGATCGCTTTAGTGGTAGAACGACCAGGCATGACCCAAACTGGTTATCGGATATCGACACTGGCCTCCTCACCCTTACTTCCACTATCCTCTCCCACACTTTCATGGTATGACTTAGTAACTTGATGCCCCTATAGTTGTTACAATTCTGGATATCGCCTTTGTTCTTGTATAGCGGTATCATCGTATTCCACCTCCATTCCTCTAGCATCTCCTTCGTCCTGAAAATAACATTAAACAACCCAGTTAGGAACTCCAATCCTGCTCTACCCATATACCTCCAAAATTCTACCGGAATTTCATTTGGCCCAGTCGCTCTGCCCCTGCTCATCTTACGCATAGCCCCCACAACCTCCCCTGTTAAATTCTCGGTGACTCTCAGAGTGTTCCAATTCTCCTAGCACAATGTCTTTGTCCCCTTCATCATTCAGTAGCTTATGAAAGTATGTCTGCCACCTCCGCTTAATCTGAGCATTTTCCATCAACAATCGGCCTTCCTCGTCCTTGATGCACCTCACTTGGTCTAGATCATGAGCCGTCCTCTCTCTCGTCTTGGTCAGCTGGAACAACTTCTTGTCCTCGCCTTTGTTCCCCAGTTCTGCATACAGGCAACCAAATGCTGCATTCTTAGCTTTCATGACCGCTAACTTTGCCACCTTCTTAGCTTCCTTATAACTAAAGTGAAGTTTCCAAAAGTGAAAAAAGGCAGGAAAACTTAAATGCAGCAATCTATGTAATTTGCTGGGAAACCATATGTAAGGCCCCGTAAAATTTCGCAAAGGAATTTAAGGTTTCTTGGTGCCGAGGTAGGTTTATATATTTGAGGATTGAAGAATGCACTGAGGAGTGGATGAAAAGTTTTGGCAGAAGAAGGCGATTCTGCGGACTATTTCGCGACCGCAGAACCGTTTTGCGGTCCACACTTCTATCGCTGAAGTTGCATGAGGAAATTTCGTTGGGCGATTTTTCGGCCCAGTCTGTGGCCGCATAAGTGGTCTGCAGACCGCAAAATGGTCGCAGACCGGTCCAGTATAGCCCAGTTCTGGGCATCAGTTTTGCGGTCCATTTTGCGGACCGCATACCTGTTATGCGGTTCATTATGCAACCGCATACCTAATTCAGAGGGTCCACTTTACTATTTTTATAACCCGACTCTATTTTGTTAAATAGCCTTTGGGGCTCGTTTTGAAGGCAAAAATCTGATATTTTTAGAGAGAAGTGAGAGTGTTCTAGAGAGAGGAAGAAGATCAAGTGCTTTGTTCATCAAGATCTTGTCCAAGTTTTGAAATCCAACAAGGAAATCTCACAAGATCTTCACTCAAGAGGTAAGGTTCTAACCCTAGTCTTAAATTTTGAGTTTAGGGTAAAGGATGGGTGATTGAGAGTATGATTCTTGGGTGTGAGAGTATTATGTATACATGCCTGTACCAATAAGGTTTGTGGAAAGATTGTTGAACTGAAATAGGTAAAGATTGGATTGTGGAGTGAAGGGAATCTTGTAGAAGAACCTTGTGGTCAAATTTGCACACCTAATGTTTGTTAAAATGCTTAAATGAGTTGAAACCATGAATATCTTCCTAATTTGTGTACAATTCTATTATGTTTCAAAATAGATTAGGATTGCTAGGATTTCCGGAACGTTGTAGTAACTTAAGAAAAGCTCAAACAAGGTATATTGGCTAAACTACTCTCTTAGAATTGAATTCTATAATATTTCTGTAAGTTTCAAGTATGGTTGTCTCAAGTTCCTAATTTCTATGTTCCGGGTTATCGCTTATAAACTTGACTATTCCGAATGAGTTTTATGTCAAAAGATATATGTTCAAAGTATGGGTTGCTTATTAAAATATTATGGATTTGAGTCGTATTTCAAATGAAAGCTATTATGCTAAATTGTGTGAGAAAAACTCGATATGCTTAAGACTCTTAATTGCTCATATGTGTACCTAAGGTCTTGATTAAAAATGTCTTGTTGTTGATAATCTATAAAGATACTTAAAAATAAAATAAGTGAATTGGGGGTATAGAGTGTGGCCAATGTGTCAAGAATGAAAGTTATACTTGTGGCTAGTGGTACCAATAAAATTAGATGATGTGAGAGAGATTATGAAATGAGCTTTGACTCAACTGTTTTAAAAAGACTTCGAAAATAGAATTGCCTAAAAGCTTATGTACTCAAGTCGTGCCCATATGTGGCTGTTTTAACAAATGTTATGCTCTGTAAGTAGTTTTCAATGTGTTTTGCGTTCTAACATATTTGTGAGTGAAAATTATGTATTGCCCTTTCTTTGGGAAAAGTATTTCAAGAATAAATGGTGTGCTACTTGGTTATGATTTTAACTTGCACTTCAATTACCAATTATTTTACTCCATTTCTTGGAAAGAAATTCATTGTGTTTAAAGCCTTCATTTCTAATGAATTTAAAGTTGTGGTTTCCGAAATATTATAATTGTTGATATTTGTGTTGATGATCCATGAAAGGAAAGATATGAAAGTGTGGAATTTGAAATACGACCACCGTGTATTGAATAAAGAATCTTGTGAATGGCCAAAAGAGCGAAGACAATATTATTGTTGTGAATGGTTGAAAATACTAGTGAAGATTTATACAATGTGAAAGATGATGAGGTAAATACATTTGTACCTATGTTACCTTTGTGTTCAAAAATAAAAATAATATTTTGGGAGTATTATTAGCAAACCGAGGAAGGGTGGGTCATAAGGCCCATACCCGAAACTACACGTGTCGGTGTAGGTGTGGATTGTGATTATTCCCCTTATTTGGGATGTGATTGATGGGTTGATATTATTCCCCTTAATTGGGATGAAACTGATAATGGTTATGAATTGGAAAAGTCAACCCATACGGCATATGTGGGAAGACGGCCTAGCTGATCAGGTGGAGGTCGGATGCCATGTTGCACACATGGTGGTACTACTCTTTGTAACACCTTTTTTTTGCATCACATGTCAAATCACATCAGACTCCGTGCTAAAAACACGGTGGTATATCGATGCTAATAGTCTCCCAACCAAATATATATATTAATTTCGTATTTTGAAAATTATTATGTTTTAACTGGACATTTCGATACTATTGATTGTGACTTGTTGCTTCTATGCTTTTCCCTTTCTTATATGGGCATTCTATTTTAAAAGAGGACAATTAGCTTTACATACTAGTACTATTCCATATGTACTAACGTTCCTTTTTCTGGGGGCACTACATCTTCAATGGATGCAGGTGGTTCATCAGCGGGCAACTTTGGTCCTCGTTAGCAGTTACTCCCTATTCGGTAGGTTTTGGTGAGCTATACCCTATTTCGGGCATGATATCATTTGATGTTGTACTTGTGTTTTGAGGTATAGCTGGGGCCTTGTTGCCTGCATTTCCATATTACTCTTATGTTGTACTTAAAGGTTCCGTAGACATTTTGTGGGTGGTGTTTGATGTGGGGAATTGAACTAGAAATGTTGGTATTTGGCAAACAAGTTTTTTATTATATCTATAAACTTGTAATATTTTGGAAATTATGAATGAAGCTGCTAATGGAATGAAATAGGGGATGCTAATGAAATTTTTTCAGTGTTTGATTAATGAAGTGCATCTCCTCTTTATTCATGGATGAGTTTGGGTAGAAGGAAATCTAACAGTCTTGCTCGACCGGGTTCACTCGGTTGAGCACCGGTCGCGCTCCCCGAGTTTGGGGTGTGACACCATAGGTAATCTTATTACCCAGGATTCTAAAACTTAAGTTTTCCCACTTTTGGTCAAATGAAATCAGTTTTATACCTCGAGATATCTTGTTATCAACGTTTTGGTGCTGAAGTTGAAGCCTTCAATTGATTCTCCTTTCTTACGAGATGCATGAAGTTGCTTTCTGACTTTACTCACAAGAAACTGTGCCAAAATATTCGAGAATCAGTGAGTTACAGCTTGAGCTAGAAAGCTCATCAATGGCGGAAGGTTCGAGAGAGTATTCAGAGGAGTTGAGAAGAAAATGATAACCGCCCATCTGATTATGTCATCAATCCACTACATATATACAAGCAACCAACTAATTAACCAACTAAGAATAATTATACAGCTAATGATAGCTAAGCTAATGACAACTAAGAATAACAAACTTTAACTAACTAATATATATCATAAGACTCCCCCTCAAGCTACAGGGTGCAGAATGTTGAGCACACCAAGCTTGCCTAGAAGATGCAAATGTTGATCTTGGCTAAACCCCTTAGTGAGTAAGTCTGCTAGCTGATCCTTGATGTTCACATACACAGTCTCAACCATGCCAGACTTGACCTTGTCACTAATGAAATGGCAACCAATTTCGATGTGTTTGGTACGTTCATGGAAGATAGGATTGGAACCGATTTGAATGGATGACTTACTATCACTCAACACAGGGATAGGAACGTGAGTAGTGACACCCAAGTCCTTGAAAATGCCAAGTAACCAAATGACTTCTGCAACTGCTGAAGCCATACTTCGATACTCTACTTCAGCAGAGCTCCTAGAAATAGTTTGTTTCTTTTTGGACTTCCAGAAGATAAGTGAATCACCAAATTTGACAACATATCCAGTGATAGACCTACGAGTGTTGGGGCAGGCAGCCCAATCAGAGTCACACCAACAGCTGAGCTCATTTGTAGAACTAGGTTTCAGCCAAACACCTTGGCTTGGTGAATGCTTAAGATATTTGACCACTCGAAGAGCAGATTCCCAATGAGACCACTTGGGTTGCTGCATGAATTGGCTAAGTGTCTAGATGGCATAGCAAATGTCAGGTCTAGTGATCGTAACATACATGAGCCTCCCTATATGTCTCGAATAAGGCCCAACATCAGGTAGTAGTGAATCTTCTTTGGCACCTGTTTCTTTGTCATATTCTACAGTTGTGAGCTTTAAGTTGGACTCGATAGGAGTAATGACAGGCTTGGATCCAATAAGTCCCAATTCAGAAACCAGCTTAAGCACATACTTCCTTTGGTTCAAGATAACTCCAGACATAGACCTCAGCACCTCAATGCCTAAGAAATATTTGAGTTCACCCAAATCCTTGAGTTTGAACTTCTAATGCAAGACTGGTTTTGCTTATTTAATTAAGGTTTCACTGCTGCCTGTAATTAGCAAATCCTCCACATACACTAGAATCACCACAATATCAGCATGTTTGCGCAGAGTAAACAAGGAGTAGTCATGACTGCTTTGAGAGAAACCTGCTTCTAATAATGCACCTGTCAACTTAATGTTCCATTGCCTGGATGCTTGCTTAAGTCCATACAATGACTTGAGCAACCATGTACTTCCTCCTGCTTCCTAAAGCCTTCTAGTAATTCCATGTATACTTCCTCACATAGATCACCTTGTAAGAAAGCATTATAGACATCCATTTGATATAGAGTCCAGCCTTTTGAAACTTCTAAGGCAATCACCGATCTCACTGTTACCATTTTGGCAACAGGTGAGAATGTGTCATGACAATCGAGCCCTTCTTGTTGACTATAGCCTTTTGCAACAAGTATGGCCTTAAACCTTTCCACTTCACCATTGTCTTGGTACTTAATCTTATATACCCATTTAGAACTGACAGTATTCTTTCCTGCAGGTAAGTGAACCACCTTTCAAGTCTTGTTGTCTTCTAAAGCCTGAATCTCCTGTTGCATGGCTTTGATCCATATCTCATCCTTAACTGCCTATTTGAAGGTCTGTGTCTCTACCAGAGTAGAGAATTTTTCCAGATAGCTATGATAATTTGGAGTAGTATATTCACATGTCAAGTGATTAGTTAAAGGATATTTGGTAGATGCCTTACTTGAAGCTACATAAACCTTCATCGAAATAGGTTCCTTAAGCTCTCTTGTACTTTTTTTGAGGAATGGTTCAGATGGTTGATCCTGCAATGACTCTGTGATAACTGCATGGTGATCATGTTGTGACTGTTCAGGTAGTGCCTCCTCACTTTGGACAGCTATCTCCTCTACCTGCTCTGTTGGATTGTCAGTGACTAATGTATGACCCTCTATGAGATCGTTGTTAGCTGTGTCTCTGCTGAAGCAAATTGGATCTAGTGGTAGGTCTTGGGAAACCTGCATACTCAAGTCAGCATCTAGTGGACGGTCAGCTAATGGTGTGGAATCAAAAGGGAACTCTGATTCCCTGAATACTACATCCCTGCTAACAAAGAACTGTTTAGAAGCTAGCTTCATCAGCACATAGCCCTTTTGTCTCTCAGAATACCCCATGAGCAATGCAAGCTTTGCTCTTGCAGCAAATTTGTCACCCTTGGGCACCACAGTAGCATAGCATAAACAGCCTATCACTCTCAAATGCCCTAAGAGTGGAGATCTGCCATATAGCATTTCATATGGACTTTTCCCTTGGATGACTGAAGATGGTGTTCTGTTGATTAAATACAATGCTACAGAAATGCAAGTACCTCAATACTTTACTGGCATATGGGATTGGAATCTTATTGCTCTTGCTACATCTAATATGTGTATGTGCTTCCTCTCCACAATACCATTTTATTGTGGAGTGTGAGTAAAACTACTTTGATGTATTATTCCAAGGCCTTGTAAAAGCTCATTGCACTGAGAGTTAAAAAACTATGTGCCATTATCAGATCTCAAGACCTTTACCATTGTTCCAAATTGATTTTTTACCATTTGCAAGAAACTTTTGATAGCAACTATTGCTTCTGATTTAAGCTGCAATAAGTATACCTATGTGTGTCTACTAAAATCATCTACAACAGTTAAGAAATAATTTTTTTTTATCAAATGTAGCAACTTTGTAAGGTCCCCAAAGATCCATATGAACAAGAGACAATGGATATTCAGCTCTAGACTCACTAGTGAAAAATGTTAGTCTAGTCTGTTTAGCCAATGGACACACAGTACATTTATTCAACAGTTCATTATTTACAAGTCTTTCTAACCCCATAGTCTTCATTGCTCCAGCTGAAGGGTGTCCAAGCCTCATATGCCAAAGAATGCAATCTCCTTCTGTTGTAGGTACTGCTAAACCATATATCTCTTCCTTATTGATGTCTCATGTTCCCCTGTATATGTACAGTCCAGTGTCTTCTCTACAAATTCCCTTCACCCTGCTAGTGTAGAGATCCCGAAACAATACAAAATCAGGGAAATAATTCACAGAACATGAAAGCTCCCTAGTTAACTTCGATACTGATAACAAATTGAATTTGAAATCAGGAATATAAAGCATATTGTCCACTGCTTCTCTTCCAAATAGGAATGCTTGACCTATACTGAAAATCTTAATTTTATCCCCTGTTGGCAAATAAACTTTGTTCTCAGATGATTTCTTGATCTTAGGATCATCATTTAATACCCTTTCAGTAGCTGCTATGTCAGAGTTGCACCAGTATCTATGATCCAGTCTTTTGTAATTGTGTGTGACATCAAACTAATAGCCATACCTACCATGTTAGCTTTACTATCACTGGTTTCTTTATTCAGCAATCCTAGAATCTATCTATATTGCTCCTTTGTGAAGTATGGTCCCTTTCCAGCAAGAGTTATTATGCAGATAACTTCCTGAAACACTTTGTGCTGAAGAAGAAGCATTATTAGCAGCATTAAAAGGTTGTTGTGTACCACGACCAAACTGCCCTCTAAGATTATCACTTCCACGACCATATTGGTTCCCAGTATTGTTAGCATTATTGAACCTTTTCTTCCCCTTAAAATCCTCCGGGTAGCCAATGATTTTATAGCAATTTTCTTTTGTGTGGCCTCTAAGTCCACAGTATTCACATTGCTGAAATTGTTTTTTACTTTTGTAATTCTGATTCTTACCAACTTGCATAGCAATTGGATCAGTTTTATCACTCATAGACCCTAATCGAGGAGCATGTTGTGACTCATCCTCAGTTACCATAGCATACGCTTGGTTAATAGTAGGCTCTTCAGATTGCAACAACATTTTTCTTCTAGCTTGGTCATAAGAGTCATTCAAGCCACTGAGAAACTGCAATAACCTTTGTTGCTGAAGATGCTCAACATACTCCTTTGAACTGGGAGCAGGTACTAAGGCATCATATTCATTCCAAAGGCTCTTTAGCTTAGTCAAATAGACTGAGACAGAATCAGCACCTTATGACAAATTAGGTATGGCTCTGTGTAATTGAAAAATCCTCATGCGATTCACCTTATCAAATCTCTCTCTCAAATCTTCCCAAACAAGGTGTGTGTTAGATGCATAAGCAATTCTACCATGAAGCTCTGTGGATACAGTGTTCATGAGCCATGAAAGGATAATTGCATTACAAGTCTCCCATTGTTCCTGCAATTCTGTCGTGCATGACTCCTTGGTACAGGTACCAGTCATAAAACCTAGTTTCCGTTTCCCTAGAAGAGCAATCTTCATTGTCCTGCTCCAGAGATTGTAATTCTTAGATCCTGTAAGTTTTACTGGGATTAAAACTACTCCTGGAGTATCATATGGAACAAGGTATAGCGGATGTGTATAAGGAATCACCGATTCTGCCATTGTTGGAGTGAGATGATTGAAAAAGGAATTCACAATTGATTCACAGATTTAATGAGACTGCTAATAAAAAAATTCAGTTCGTGTGCTTGATCTTCATCGCCCGCTCTGATACCATGCCAAAATATTCGAGAATCAATGAGCTGCAGCTTGAGCTAGCAAGCTCACCAATGGCGGAAGTTTCGAGAGAGTATTCAGAGGAGTTGAGAAGAAAATGATAACTGCCCATCTTATTATGAGAGTCTTTGGATTGACTTTTAAAAAGTAGTTTTTAAGCTAAAAGCCAAAAGTCATAAGTTGGTAATACCCAACTTTTGATTTTTGGCTTAATTTTGGTACTTTTCATGCCTAAAAGTACGTATTTTTAAGCACTTTTTATTATTGCCAAACACCACACAAATTATAAAAGTGCTTAAAAGTCAATAAGCACTTAAAATAAGTCAATCCAAACACCCTCTATGTCATCAATCTACTACATATATACAAGCAGCCAACTAATTAAGCAACTAAGAATAATTATACAGCTAATGACAGCTAAACTAATAACTAAGCATAACAAACTTCAACTAACTAATATATATCATAAGAGACTGCAAAGGCCATTAATAAACAAGGAAGCCTGACATTATATTAGTATCTGAGAATGTTCATTTACTCAATTTTAAAACATTCGCCAAGAAATACCTTTCCTAGTTCCACACCCCACTGATCAAAAGAATTGATATCCCAAACAAAGCCTTGAACTAAAACTCTGTGTTCATAGATGGCCAGTAACTGAAAGAAAGGGAAGAAAGTAGCAGGTAACTTGAGATTAGGGATCACAAGAGGATCCATGTTTGTCTTCACACAATGCTCACAACTGGCAGATATTATCCTGATAAAACACCATAATCAAACAGGAAACTCTTTCATTGTAGCATGATGCCCCCCTTATCCTCACACCTGTGGGGATGTGGGGGTGGGGCATAATTTAAGAATGTTGAGCATGATAAGGTTATTACATTCTTGAGAGTAGTAGAGCTTAGTGGTAATTGGGTAAAGCGTGCGAAGGAAGAGCCTACTGCATTTGAAAGAGATCAATAGGGCGATTCATTTGAGATTGATTGATATCTCGCTTTGGCAGATCAATTTTGAGAACGAAATTTTATAATTGGAATGAGTGCAATATAAACCTAATCAACTGAAAGGCTAACAAATTACTACTTACAATGACCAATAGAATCTTGTATTCAGGTATCGTAATTCCTTAAAAAATTTCCATGCGAAGCTTGTCTATGTAAAGTCTTCCAATAAAGGATTGATCGGAAAGAAAAGAGATTGGAATACTTTACATTATGAGATAAAATATCTCTAAATTATGAGAAATTTTGTGGAATACTTATGTATAGCTTGTCAAGTGTGTATTTCTTTTTCATTCTCAAACTGTAGATAAGTAAAGGATTGATTTCCTAGATAAGATATGTTATTTTCTTCAAATTTACCCTAGGTTTGGTTCTGATTTCAGGAATCAAACAGTATCTCGTCTCGAATTTTTTCATCTGTTGTAGTCAAAGTACCCAAAATTATTTGACCACATCCTGTACGGATTCCATACCCACACTCATACTATTGTCGTATTGACACGGGTGCGGCACCTAAACTGCCGTGTCGGAGCAACTTAGATTTTCCTTCATGGTTGGACCAACAATAAATGGAGGTATTTCCTTGTTTTATTGTAGTTATAAACCACTAGCTACTCATAAAGCTTGAGCAAATACCACAAAGGACACCATTATTTCGTGTGTTTGTTTATCCTTTGTGTGATGGGTTCATAGCATTGCGATTCGTAGTGGTATCTGTTGTTCTTGTGGGACGGTTCTCTCATTTGATTCTCTTTCCATCATTAGGTACATCCGAGTTATTGCTTGTTTGATGGACGGATTGCATGGTATGCGGCTCTATGTAGTATTGGTGTGGTATGTTGGTAGAGCAGCTTGTATTGGATGAGGTGAGGTTATTGGACTTGCAATGAGTGCCATCGTATTTGATTAAGGTATGTTTGGAAGAATAGTGTTACTAGTCAGCTTAGATTTTGTCTATGGTTCTTGTCAAGCAAGAGAGCTCCACGACTTGTCGATGTGATGGGTGGTTATGAGTTTTTGTGTGTTTCTTTAATCATTGGCAGTGTACAAAGGTTTAAAATAAGTTGGTATGTTCGGACGGGGTCCCAAGGGGCTCGGGTGAGTTTCGGGGTGGTTTCGGTTCATTTCTCTTATGCTTGCAATGCTGGGTTTGTTGTTGATGTCTGCAGTGGATCGCGATTATGTGGGAGTCATCGCGATCGCGAATAAGGATTTTTACTGGAGGAACTTTGTTCTTCACCTTTGCGAGTGGTGAATCACATTCGCGAAGGGTTGTTTGTTTGGCCGGGAACTTTCCCTCTTCGCGAGGTCACATTCACATTTAAGGAGCTGGGGTTGTTGGAGTTGCCTTCGTGTTCGCAAGGTCAACGTCGTGTTCGCGAAAGGTTGGCATCACTGTGCATTGTGTTTGCGAGGTTTCTGCCGCGAACGTGAAGTGTCTTCTGTGAGCAGTGAAGTTTTGTGCTTCACGATCGCGAAGCTGGTCCCGCGATCGCGAAGGGTACACCCGAAGCAGAGATATAAAATGTTATTTTTGGACTTTTAGCTCATTTTATCACATTTTAAGTTTAGGAGCTCGGATTTGGGCGATTTTGGAGGGGATTTTCACCATATAGATTTGGGTAAGTATATTTTACTCAAATTTGATTATATTACATGATTCTATCTTTGATTTTGGCATTTAATTGATGAATCTAAAAGGGAAATTGGGATGTTTGTCTAAACTTTTCTAAAGTAAATATTTTAGATTTGAACATCGATTCGGAGTCGGATTTGAGTGAAATTAGTTTGTTTGGACTCGTATTCGAATTACTTATCAAAATCTATGAGTTTGTCGGGTTCTAGGGTGCAAGCTCAGGTCGACGTTTTAGTTGACTTTGAGTATTTGATTAAAGATTCGACCTTTATCATTTGGGTTTTATTCCCATGGCATTATTTGATGATTTTGAGTTGCTTTTGGCTAGTTTCGAGCCGTTCGGAGGTTGATTCGTATGGGATGTCATTTTCTGGAGCATCAGTTTGGCTTGCTTGAAGTAAGTATCTTACCTAAACTTGGTTGAGGCACTAGTTGCCTAAGTTATTATGATAGCTACGTCCTATGAGTGGCGCACATGTGTGGGACTAAGCCGATGTGCGTGCACCGGGGTACTATTCATGTTCGGCGTAGTGCTTAGGCTATGATATGCCTTGAGTTGATTGCTAAGCTTCATGATGTGATGGTTTTCATATTTGTTCCTCTGTTGTGAGCTATTTGAGTCATCTTTGAGGTTACATAGAGGTAAATCTCTTGATTGATCATGATAATTGCTATTTTGTGATGTATTTACCTGATTTGAGCTATGATATCACACTTGCACATGCATACACCTTAGTATGTCACTTATACCAGTTCATGAATATGAAATTTGATGTTCTTTAATTATGTACATGTATTCTTGCATATATGCTTTATGTGTGATATGTATGGGACTGGTAGCCCGTTTCCACACCAGGCAGATTATGATATTGATGCATGTCACCACGCTGGACGGATTGTGATATTGAGCATATGACCACGCCGGTCGGATTGTGGTATTGAGCATGTGACCACGCCGGTCGGATTGTGATATTGGCGCATGTGACCACGCTGGGCGGTTGTGATATTGAGCGTGTGACCACGGCGGGCTGATTATGATATTGTCACGTGAGTTGTCCGCGCAGCACGTAAGTTGTCTGTGTGATTGATGTTATTGGCACATGAGTTATCTGTGCAGCACATGAGTTATCCACGCGGATCCATATATTGATATTATTGGCACATGAGTTATCTATGTAGCACGTGAGTTATCCGTACGATTGATATTATTAGCACGTGAGTTGTCCGTTCAGCACGTGAGTGGTCCGTGCAGCGTGTGAATGTGGATCCATCCCCCTAGGGTCACCCTCTCATGTTCCTTCTTGATTGTGTACACGCGGATTGCGAGAAACCAACGAGTTTCTGATTGATGTGGGCTTTGGGAGAGCTGGTCATTGGTTTTGTTCAGATACTGAGATTGTGATGTGGGCCTTAGAGTCATGATGTGATTTCTATTTGGATCGAGTTGCATTCCACATATTTAGTTATTACATTTCATCTTTACTTCCTTGGTTGTTTACCTGATTTATTTGCATATCTTCCTTATATATTGGATTGTTGATGGAGCAGAGTACATTAAGAAAATTGTGTATACCAAGATGATTTTATCTGTGGTTCCACGATTTCATCATATTACTGTTTTGTACTTGTTGGAATTATGAATTTTACAGGTGATTAGCGAATATCATTTATAATTCTTGCTTCTATTACCTCGCTGAGGTTAGTTATGATACTTGCTGAGTACATGGGGTTGGTTGTATTATACTACACTTTTGCACCTTGCGTGTAGATCTTTGAGCTGAGACGCTGTGGATGAAGGAAGCTGGCACTGAAGATGTACCTGTGTTCCGGAATGCTACCACTTGTCCTTGGTAGTCTTAGATTTGAATTTTGTTTATGGTTCCAAATAGATATTGTATTTATTTCATACCATCTTTGTAAATCTAAATCTTAGTGGCTCACGACTTGTACTACCAGTCCTTTGATTATTGTATAAAAATTTCAGTTAATTCATTATTGATTTCTTAATATTCTCATTTGAATTGTATTGACTGTTAGTTGGCTTACCTAGCGGATCGTGTTAGGTACCATCACGACTAGACGGATTTCTGGGTTATGACAAATTCATAAATATGAGGACAATATTAAGAGTTCACAAGAAAATGAGTAATTAATAAGATGAAATATAACAAACTATGAAGGAAACTTAAGCCTTTAATATGGAGCATCTGAGAATTCAACCAACAAGAAAAGGAGTTCATGAGAGGAGAAGAAGTTTTTTCAAGAAATTTAATAAGATGGAGTGTTTGAAACAACAACAGGAAAGAAGTAATGCATCCATTTTAGGAAGTTTTTACTTATTTTGAGACGAAATTATGTGGAAAAACAAAATACCGATCGAGAGGTCCAATGCTATGTACAATACAACGTGACGGTGCTTGATTTGATATTTATCGTACAAAATTTGTATCTCCTTCAATGAATTATATTTCGGACTACACTGCAAAAAATAATATATAGTATATCATCGGCAAGAAGAGCATACCACCATCATGTAGCGATCCCAAATTATCTGGTACTTGAATCTAAATAAGAAGGAACTTTAGCCCATGTACACTCGTAGTGTCACTTGAACAGATAGCGAAAAGCCTAATTGATTACTAAAAACACCATATAGTGTAAGAGTTCTAATTGTTTATTGTTCATTAATTTACATAGAATACAACCTTTTTAACACTTATTTAAATTTTCTACAACTACTTTCACAAAATTACATATAATACAATTTACTTTAAAATTCACATTTTTTTATATCCCTAATATATCTCTCCTGAGATTCTCTCACATAAAATATATCCTAATATCTCAGTCTTAAGATTCTCTCTCACCTAAAAATCTCTATCATATAAATTTTTTCCCAATTTCTCCATTAATGTATTGTATAATGCATAATTCTTATATAAATTGTATGTTATATAATTGAAGTATATAATAATATAAAATATAATATATATGTCCGGACTACATATATATATATATATATATATATATATCTGTCTCTTATACACA
>AWOL01S0054010.1:0-21390 GCA_000715115.1 Nicotiana otophora | reverse complement strand
TATATATATATATCACACATAGATCATTATTTCTTCACTAATATATAGAAGAATGAGTTGTATAATTCAATATACTGTAAGTTTTAAAAGAAGTTAAATGGTATATATTATACATAACATTAAATTATCTTTTTTGAACTTTTAACAAATGAGGAGTATAATGTCAAAGAGTAAAAGAATTATATCTGGATGAAAATTACTCTCCTAATGAGGGAGACTCTGGTGCTGCAGACGTAACAAGGTAATCAGCTCACCACTAATTCTCCGTAGAAGATTTCCTACACGCCCGCATAACTACTGGTAGTACCTGCCTTAATACCTGCACATTCACTGTAGAAGTGTAGCGTGAGTACCAAAAATAATGCGTACCCAATAAGTATCTAGTCTAACCTCGAAGAAGTAGTGACGAGTGATCGACTCGACACTTACTAGAGGTTCAATAATAATATAAATACATAAAGTAGATATGGTGAGTGTACAACAAGTAGCAACGAAGTAAATAAAAGTAACTACAGTAATTCCACACATGTGTCTATATCAAATCGCTAAACTTATCATAACCAGTCGTGAAGGCGCTAACTCAATGGTTACCAAACCAAATCCCATGCAGATTTTTGCATTGTCTGTCTGCCCATCCCTCCTTGCCAATCAGGATTGCTTTTGGAGAATTCGTTCAATAATGCATATATCTCATCAATGCATTTCTCCAACACTTGACCTCCAGCTGTAGCATCCACCACAATCTTTGTCTCAGGATGTAGCCCTTCTATGAAAGTGTGAGCTAAAACTTTATTTGTCTGATTGTGATGAGGACAGTCTCTGAGCATCCCCTTAAACCTCTCCCAAGCTGAGTATAAAGACTCTCCCGTATTCTGTTTGAAGGCGACTATCTCACTTCTGATCTTTGCCGTTTTTCCTGAAGGGAAGAACCTTGCCAATAATTTCCTTCCCAGATCGTTCCATGATGTCATAGAATTAGCTGGTTCTGCCTTCAGCCATCGCTTTGCTTCACCCAACAGAAAGAACGGGAAAAGTGTGAGCCTCACATAGTCTGGAGTGACTCCGTTGGTGTTATAGGTATCACTAATCTCCAAGAAGTTCAGGATGTGCTGTTGTGGATCCTCGTGTGGAAGACCCATAAACTATCCATTCGCATGTTATAGCTGGATCATGCTCTTTTTCAGCTCAAAGTGCCCAGTGATTCTGGGCTTCACAATGCTGGAGGTGATATTAGCAATGCTGGGCATCGCCACCTCCTAAACAGTGATATGTTACTCCTCTGCCATGTTCACAGGAAATTGAACAAGTGCCTGAAGATTAGTTGTATCCACTGCTTCCCTCAACTTCATGTGAAATGTTCTCTCGGGTTCGGGGTCAAAACCTTGAAGTCTGTCCTGGCTTCTGACCCTGCGTATTCAATCAAAATTCCTGAGATCCGATCAATAATCAAGTAACGTTAGACTTCATGAAATAAACAATGAAAGCAAAAACTAGAAAGTAGTCAATATTCAAGTCCCCGGCAACGGCGCCAAAAATTAGTTGCTCCCAAATGTACACGCAAGTATACGTGGCCGTCAAGTAATAAAGTGACCAAAAGTTGGATGTTGAACCCACAAAGACTTAGATTAACCGTTAACTAAGCTAGCTAAAATCAGTTAATTGTCCAACATAATCAAGAGTTTGATTTTTCTATTACAACTACTATTGCGAAATTTAAACACGCAACCCAGGGAGGTATAAATTTCAGGGTTGTGGTAGATTTATCAATCATATTGAGTTCGTAATTACGCATGTTAATCCAAATTATCTATGCTTTCTAGTTGACCAGATCATTTATATAAATAGCATGTTCCCACAATACTATCCGCCTATCCATAATATATCAACTGTATATTCTTATGATCTTGAATCTATCATGAACGAATATAATACGGTATTCAACTAAGCAAGACTGTTAGGTATATTCATATCCTAACCGTGAAAGCTTTCTCCAAGCCACGGGTTCAGAAATAAGCTCCCTCTAATTCTACTCTAATCTAAATGCGGCTTTCACAAGCATAGCATAGATAGTAAATAGAACTCAACTGCTCGCCAAACAATTAAGCAATTATGCACAGAATTAGAGAAACAACCAAAGATGATAACTTGAATTAACGGTAATATAATTAATAAACTTCAATATTCATGACAACCATAACCGTAGAATGTGAAGTTTAGCTCCACATAGACATGGTAGCAAAACAACAAATCATCAAAAAAAAGTAAAGATTACTAAGTTTGATGGAAGAAAGATGGAATCTAATGAATTCCGGCCTCTACGGCGGCTCCGTTCTCTCCCTAGGTCTAAAGTATGTCAAAAATTCAGAAAATAATATTTTTTCATGTATTTATACCAAGTAGGGTCGTACCTAGACGAAATCTCCCCTTCCTAGTCGAAATAGGAAAACTTGCAAACTTAATTCTTTCCATGCGTCGCATTGTGCATCGCACTGATGCTTTTTCATGTCATACCACAAAAAAAACCCATTCTCTAAAGTTTGGAAATTTCTGACAAAAGTTTACACTAATGCACCATACAGTGCCTCGCACAATGCCTCGCACTAGTACATTTCTTCAGCAGTTGCTTGTTCTTTGAATTTTGACGTCCACAATTGTTCTCCGGCCCCCGAATCTCGGCTTAATCCCTTGGGCTTTAACTTAGACTTCAAAGCTCCACATAGCTCGAATTAGTTTCACAACATCTACATAACTCAGAATTGCTCCTACAAGGCATAAAATACATAATAAGTATAAAATACTAGTGATTAAGGGTCAAACAAAAAGTGTAGTAAATTAGAGTGCGATAAGTGACTAAAATACGCAATTATATCCTACCATCACCCTTGGAGTTGGAGCATAGAGCTTTATGGGCATTGAGGCAGCTGAATCTCGATATGAAAATAACGGGTACAAGTAGAGTCATAGAGTTGCACAAGCTTGATGAGTTTCGTTACCAGGCTTTTGAGAGCACAACGCTATATAAGGAGAGAATGAAGATAATGCATGACAAAATATATTCTTGAGCGAAATTTTAAACCTGGAGACATGGTATTGCTATATAACTCAAGATTGAAATTATTTATGAGTAAGCTGAAATCTAGATGGTCGGGACCATTCAGAGTAATCAAGGTGCTATTAATTAGAGCTACAAAAATTGAGTTTGAGGATGGGACGAACAAGTTTAGAGTGAATGGGCAAAGGTTGAAATACTACCTTAGAATGAGTGACGAAAAAGGAGAGAAGATGTGATAAAATTGAATGAACCTCAATATGTGAGTGAAGTATAATCCAAAAAGTCTGCGTCGTGTCGCAACGTTAAATCAGGCGCTTGTGGAAGTCAACCCATTGTAATATTATAATTCATCATGACATGACGTTAAGTCAAGTGCTTGTTGGGAGATAACCCAATTTTCTTATTTTCGTCTAGTGTCATTTAGTCAAAAAAAAGAAGAAGTGGGGACGCAAAAGCGAAACGAAGCTCGCTTCGCGAGACTGAGACTAAGAATGTTGAGGAGAAAACTTTTGGGGACAGCTAAGTGTGTCTCGCTTCGCGAGACCGAGACCAAAGGATAAAGAAAAAGAGAAGAGGGGACAACGAAGTGCCCATGGCTTCACGACACCGGGATCGGGCATAACTTAACAAGGTAAAGGGGCGTGTCTCCAGGTCGCGCGTCGCGCGCTTCTGGTGAGACCCCAAGTAATTTTTTTTATTTTTATTTTTTGTTTTCTCGTTAATTTTCCAAATAAAAAATAAAACAAAAAAACAAAAAAAATAAAAAACAAAAAGAAGAGAAAAGCAACATATACCCTCCCACCTTTCTTTTTGTTTTTCTTTCTTTTCCCAGTGCCTCCTCCACCAGGTACGCCCAACTCCTCTCAGTTTTTTCTTCTCTTTCTCGTCTTGTTGTGCGTATTTATACCCCACCTACAGCCCTCTCCAGTTCTCTTAGGTCATTACACTATTGGCAAATTGAACCAATGAAGCTTAACAAAGTTTGTGCATATAAAGTGTTCGATAAATTGCCCGAATGAATATTTTGGTGAGGTTAAGTGAAGTGAGTAGCTAACCTACCTCTATTGGCAATACGAATATATCTTAAGTATGGGGTGGTCGTTGGGTGTCTTATGAACTTCAATTATGCTCTTTATAAGACAAGTATCATCTTCGGCCAACTTAGGCATGACTGAGGTGTTGCCTAACTCACGTGTTGTTGAATTGAGCTAATTAACATGGAATAACTATAAAGTTACAGACTGATGCAGAACGGGTCCAAATGGTTGATTTAAGTGCTACTGATTGCACTATTGCAGAGGAGCCAGGACTAGCCGCTGTGACCGAGGTTCACTACCGGTCCTCAATACGACTCGAGTGATTTTGAGTGAGTTTCTGACACCCACTCTACTTTTGATCTTGCTTATTTGTATTTTTGTAATATTTGCAACTGAGGATAATGCACATTCTTCAGTGTGGGTTGGGGTGTCAGACTTTAATTTTTGTGGCATGTGCTTAATTGTTTGTGATACATTTTGAATTGCATGATCACTCTTGTGGCCATTGTAATTGTATAATTGTAGTAGTTTTTGTTTTGTAGTGACTTAATTCCGGGTTTGTTTAAACCACGGTTCTTTCCCGAGGATGCCATTTTCTTGAATCGGGTATTTTTAGATAGATCTTTTTTTCAAAATTTGCAAATAATTGTGGACCTTTCCCGACGATGGATTACCTAGATAGTTTTCTTGAGGGACTAAAGTCTAGAGAAAAATACAAATTTTTTTTTTATTTCTCTTTTATTTGGTTTTCTAGTTGAATTGACAATGGAATTGAATGAAGCTTGAGTAATTTATGCTTTTGACATATTTTATAACGAGGCTTAGGTCTGGAGCATTTGAACTAAGTACTTTCTTCATGATCGCTATATTACTTGCCTTGACAATATGTGTGGCTTTCGTTTAACACCGAACTAAGTGCTTAGGAGGGTTAGTCCATATTTTCTCAAATATATCCTACCCGTCCTTTAGCCTACATTATAATCTATAGAGTCCTACTTGATCCTATACTTTACGAGCTTAAATTAGTAGAGACTTATACTACGGGCAAGCATATGGTACGAGCTTTGATGGCATAAGAGTTTCTTGTGAGAATGAGCGAATTCGTTCAATATTTGAGTCCTTAAAATATACTTGAACTTATATTGAGTGTGTGGACTACTTTCTTATGGTTTCTTGGTGAGGGCACATGATTTGCAAATTATTGATAGAGACCTTAATTTCTGAGTTGGCACAAGGAGCAAGTCATATTGTGGAATGCATTAGAGTCAAGTTTTGAAGCGAGGATGTTAGAAAGAGCCACATGAATATTTTAAATAATCCTGGCATGGGTTAAAACTTGAGAAAAGGTATAAAGAGTGCATATGATGGGTTCTAAGCGTTGACATAAACCATTGCCATTGGTGTGATGCTTGAGTATATTTTAAAAGGTGTTTCTTGCCTATGTGCTTAATTTTAAGTTGCTCGAGGACGAGCAAAAGTTTAAATGTGGGGTGGTGATATATGGTAAAAAATGCATGTTTTGAATGTTTATGTGTGTTATTTTTTGTGTGAGTTGCGGGAGTTCACACCGTTTTTGAAGTGAAAATATATTCATTACGTGTTTCTTATATGTAGGGACAAACTTGCATGGAAAAGGATCAAATGGGAGAAAAATTGGTAAAAAAAGGGCTGAAGAGAATAGTCCCGGACAGAAAAAATCAGCTTTTTCAATTTGAATTAGGAGAAGCCAAATTTGTCCAACTAAACCCTAAACCATATAAATATGAGAGTTAGCTACGTTTTGAAGAGAGAGAAGATTTTGGAGAGGCAAGAACACACTTGGAGCAAGAAGAAGGATTCAACTTCACGTTTGTTCCTCTTTCTTTCTATTTTCCATTGCTATTATTTCTAGTCTTATATTTGTGCAAACAACTATGAGAAGCTAAATTCTCATCTAGGGTTTGATGAAACCTATTGAAGGATGATTTTTCCACTGCGTTTAGTATAAATTTGCCATTTACGTTTCTCTACTTGTTCAACTATATTATTATTATTGTTGGTTGAAGGACCCTCAATCCCTCAATTGACTGTGCCTATTTAGTGTGTACTGCTCGAGAAAGGGTACGCATTTGGGTAATTGTTGAACAACATCACTCCTAACGTATTTGAGAGATCAATATGGAAGATTGGCGGGATTAGAGATAACGAAACCTTGGTGCAATCGTAGTGAGCGGTGAATTAGTGCCATCTAGCGGGAGAGATTCCGACAATAAGGAAAATTAAAACGCTAGACTTTTTCAATCTTGTATACAACATTTGCTTTGTTAGAAATAAAATTACAACTTTTTAATTACCTTACTTTTAGTTAGTAAACAATCAACTCATTATTCAATATTTTTGAAGGTTGATTACTTGAATTATTGCGAAATTAGTGGTTGTGATTAGTAGGTTAATTCTCTGTGGGATTCAACTCCGGACTTATAAACCGGATTATATTTGCAACGACCGCTAAATTTCTTAGGAGGCATAGTTGGCGTGATCAGGATCCTGCTGTTTTACTCGAGACAACGAGCAACTACTGAAACCTTGAATAAGCTCTTCAACTTAGCTGAAGTTTGTTTCCTTGTACAAAATTTTCAGGTGTTTAGAAAGTTATAATCTCGCATTCTTCCTGTTTTGATGATGCAGGCAGCACGTATTAAGGAGAAGATTAATCGGATGTTCAATGGAGAGCGTGTAAGCAAGTGTTTTTGTTTTTCTATCGATCACGTCTTTGCTGAGCGTAAATTAAGTTGATTATTGCAATGTACTTATGTTGAAGAATAGTTTTGGATGCTACACACATCTGCAAATAAAGATTACCTTATTTTATCAAAAATAAAATAAAATTATGTTGATTCATAGGATAAGATAACTTTGTTCTTCGATAGATGTAGTTTTTTGTTCCCTATTTGTCATTTAATTTATTTTTCCATCTTAGAATTGTCTTTTAATTCAGCCTCATTGACTGGATTAAACTCAGATTTAAGGCTATAGTATGTTTATTTATCCTGTATGCCAATGAATCATCAACATCGTAAAAACTAAAATCGAGGAACTAGAATATTTTCCCACCCACAAACGCAATTTTGTCAGTATGTTTGGTCCTATGAAAAGTCAAAATCCTTTATATGAAAAATGATTAAGCACTTTGTATTACTATTATAAATTTGTATTACTTGTATCTTACTAAGCTGTTTAAAATATTTATGTGTTGATGTGTTGTCTACATTTACATGTCCTATCTATATTAAGTAACTCAAACAGATTTTCCCCTTCGTATAATAGGAATTTTTTAATTCAAATATTGACTATCTATATCAGTGTGATCTATCCATCTCCGGACGGAGACGCCAACATTCCCGCGCGTATCAATCTCCGGATGGCTTGAATCTAGCCAAAATAACGCAATACCATTAATAAAAGCCATAGGAAGTGATTCCAAAAGGTAAAGCTAAGATCTTTAACCAAAGTCAAAAAGTCAACCCCGGGCCCGTACCTCGGAACCCGACAAAATTCACAAATTCTGAATACCCATTCAATTTCGAGTCCAACCATACCAAAATCATCCAATTCCGACCACAAATCACCCCTCAAATCATCAAATTTCACTCTCCAATAACATAATCCAAAAATTCCCAAATTCTCTCTTAGATTCATGAAAATTAGGTATAATAATCAATAGGTAATGAATATGTAGTACCAAAATCGAATAAACATCACTTACCTCTTCAATTGGGATGAGAAATGCTCCAAACATCGCCTTAGACCGAGTCCCACAATTCCAAAAATGAGAAAACAATGAAAACCCTCGATTTTAATACACCATCCAGCGATTCTCGCTTCTCTGGTCCAAAGGCTCGCACCAGCGACGCTGCACTTGCGGATAAACCAACGTAGGTGTAGAAACTCATTAAACTCTGACCATGCGCACCTGCAGCCCAAAATGCGCACCCGCGGGACCGCTTATGCGGTCCTTCCTGTGCTTCCGCAGATGCGGAGAACTTTTTCTTTTGTGACTCCATCCCCATCTTGCCCATTTCCGCTTCTGCGAAAAATTTTCTCGCACCTGCGCTTTTGTAGATGCGGAAAGTACTTTGCATTTGCGGCCTCTACCAAGCCAGCTATCCTCCGCTTCTGCGATACATCTTCTGCTTTTGCGGCTTTGCACATGCATCCATAATCTCGCAGGTGTGATCGCACCGGTACCTGAAGCTTCAGCACTTCTCCTAAGTGTAACCATGTTCCGCCAACTATCCCGATCACCCCCGAGTCCTCCGGGACCCCATCCAAACATACCAACAGGTCCTAAAATATGATACAGACTTACTAGAACTCTCAAATCACCTCGAACAATACTAAAATCATAACTCGCATATCAATTCAAGCCTAATGAAGCTAATGAACTACCAATTCCTAAATTCAATGCCGAATCATATAAAACCAATTCTGAATGACCTCAAATTTTGCACACAAGTCATAAATGACATAACGGACCTACTCCAACTCCGAAAACCAAAATTCGAACCCGATATCAACAATGTCAAATCTCGGTTAAACCCCTCAACCTTCCAAACTTTTAACTTTCTAACTTTCGCAAAAATGTACCAAATCAACCTACGGACCTCCGAATCCATATCCGGACATGCGCCTAAGTCCAAAATCACCAAACAAAGCTATCAGAAACATCAAAGCTCTATTACGGAGTCCTCTACATAAAAATCAAATTGTGGTCAACTCTTCCAACTTAAGCTTCCAACTTTGAGACTAAGTGTCCCAATTCACTCCAAAACACCCTCGGAACCAAACCAACCACCCCGACAAGTCACATAACTACAAATAAATATAGAAGAAGCAATAAATAGGGGAACGGGGATATAATACATAAAATGACCAGTCGGTCGCTACATTCTCCCCCTCTTAAATAACGTTCGTCCTCGAACGGGTCTAGAATCATACCTGAGGTCTCAAATAGGTGTGGATAACTGCTTTGCATCTCACGCTCGGTCTCTCAAGTAGCCTCCTCGACCTGTTGACCTCTCCATTGAACGTTCACTGATGCAATATTCTTTGATCTCAACTTTCGAACCTGTCGATCCAAAATGGCCACCGGCTCCACATCATAAGTCAAATCTCCATCTAATTGCATTGTGTTGAAGTCCAAAATATGATACTTCCAGAGCATAGAAATATGAAACACTGAATGAACACCTGATAGACTAGGTTGCAATGCAAGTTTATAGGCCACCTCTCCAATCCTCTCAAGCACCTTAAAAGGGCCAATATACCAAGGGATCAAATTGCTCTTCTTCCCGAACCTCATCACACCCTTCGTGGGTGAGACTCTGAGTAACACCTTCTACCCACCATATATGCAACATTACGAACCCTCCGACCAGCATAACTCTTCTGCCTAGATTGCGCTATACGAAGCCGATCCTGAATCAACTTGACTTTCTCTAAGGCATCCCGAACCAAATCAGTGCCTAATAACCTAGCCTCTCTTGGCTCAAACCAACCAACTGGAGAATGACACCGATTTTCATATAAGGCCTCATCGAGAGTCATTTGAATACTCGATTGGTAGTTGTTGTTATTGTAGGAGAACTCTGCAATCCGCAAGAACTGATCCCATGAACCCCTGAAATCCATAACACATGCGTGTATCTTATCTTCTAAGATCTGAATGGTGTGCTCGGACTGCCCGTCCCTCTGAGGATGGAGTGATGTACTCAACTCAACCCTTGTGTCCAACTCTCTCTGCACTGCTTTCCAAAACTGCGATATAAACTATGTGCCTCGTTCGGAGATAATGGACACCGATACACCATGCAGAGGAACAATCTCACAGATATAGATCTGAGCCAGCTGTTCTGTAGAGTAGGTAGTCACAACCAGAATGAAGTGTGCGGACTTAGTCAACCGATCCACAATCACCCTAACTGCGTCAAATTTCTTCAAAGTCCGTGGGAGCCCAACAATGAAATCCATGGTAACACGCTTCCATTTTCACTCGGGAATCTCAAGTGTCTGAAGCAAACCGCCCGAGCCTTTGATACTCGTACTTCACCTCTGACAGTTCAAGAATCGATCCGCGTAATCCACTATATCTTTCTTCATTCTTCTTAACCAATAGTGTTGTCTCAAATACTAATACATCTTAGCGGCACCTGGATGAATTGACCCATCCATATTGGGCACACAAATCCTACCCTGCATCCGCAATACCCCGTCATCTCCAATAGAAACCTCCTTGGAATCGCTGTGCTGCACTGTGTCCTTAAGGACAAGCAAATGAGGGTAGTCAAATGGTCGCGCTCTGATGCGCTCATACAAAGAAGACCGAGAAACCACGCAAGAAAGAACCCGGCTAGGCTCTGAAACATCTAACCTCACAAACTGATTGACCAGAGCCTGAACATCCAATACTAGCGGTCTCTCACCAACTAGAATATATGCAAGGCTACCTATACTCTCAGCCTTTGTGCTCAAGGCATCGACCACCACATTGGCCTTCCCGGAATGATACAAAATAGTGATATCATATTATTTTAACATCTCTAACCACCTCTGATGCCTCAAATTTAGATCCTTGTGCTTAAACAAGTGTTGTAGACTCCGATGATTTATGAATACCTCACACAACACGCCGTAGAGATAATTCCTCCAAATCTTCAATGCGTGAAGAATCGCTGCCAACTCTAAATCATGACCGGGGTAGTTCTTCTCATGGAGCTTCAGTTGACACGAAGCATAAGCAATCACTCTACCCTCCTGCACCAAGACACACGCGATGACAATCCACGAAGCTTCACAATAAACTGTATATGAACCCGATGCTGACGGCAAAACTAGAACTATAGCTATGGTCAAAGTAGTCTTGAGCTTCTGAAAGCTCTCCTCACACTCACTAGACCAGCTTAATGGGACACCCTTCTGGGATTCAAAGGTGAAGCACTGGACGCGAAACCCTCCACAAAACGGCGATAGTAACCTGCCAAACTCAAGAAGCTCCAAATCTCTGTAGCTGAAGATGGTCTAGGCCAACTCTAAACTGCCTCAATCTTCTTCGGATCTACCTTAATCCCCTCACTAGACATTATGTGGTCCAAGAACGCCACTGAATCGAGCCAAAACTCACACTTGGAGAATTTAGCATATAGCTTCTTCTCCCTCAAGGTCTGGAGTACAATCCTCAGATGCTGCTCATGCTTCTCCTAGCTGCGTGAGTACACCAATATTTCATCAATGAATTCTATGACAAATGAATCAAGATCTGGCTGGAATACACTGTGCATCAAATGCATAAAGACTGTTCGGGCATTGGTCAGCCCAAATGACATCATAAGAAACTCGTAGTGACCATAGCGGGTCCTGAATGGCGTCTTCAAAATACCATAATCCCGAATCTTTAACTAATGATATCCTGACCTCAAATCAATCATCGAAAACACCTCGCACCCTGAAGCTGGTCAAATAAGTCATCAATGCGTGGTAAGGGATACTTGTTCTTAATGGTAACTTTGTTCAACTGCATGTAATCAATGCACATCCGCATAGTACCATCCTTCTTCTACACAAGTAGAATCGGCGCACCCTAAGGCGACACGCTGGGCCTGATAAAGCCTTTATCAAGCAACTCTTGAAGTTGTTCCTTTAATTCTTTCAACTCCGCTTGTGCCATACGAGACGGTGGAATAGAGATGGACTGAGTGCCCGACACTAAATCAATACGAAAATCAATGTTCTTGTCGGGTGGCATGCCTGGCAGGTCTGTAGGAAACGCATATGGAAAGTCTCTCACTGCCGGAACGGAATAAATGATAGGAGTATCAGCACTAACATCCCTCACAAATGCCAAATAGGACAGACATCCCTTCTCAATCATCCATTGAGCCTTCAATATGAAATCACTCTACTGCAAATATAATCCAGGGAACCTCTCCACTCAACCCTAGCAACCTTGGCATCGCCAATGTCACGGTCTTAGCGTGACAATCCAGGACAGCGTGACATGGTGATAGCCAATCCATGCCTAAAATCACGTCAATATCAACCATGCTAAGCAGTAAAAAGTCAAATCTCAGCTATAATCCCCCAATAGTCATTACACACGATCGATACACACGGTCCACAACAATAGAATCACCCACCGGTGTAGATATATGAACATACATAACTAAGGAATCACGGGGCATATCCAAATAACGAAAAAAGTATGATGACACATATGAATAAGTGGAACCATGATCAAATAATACTGAAGCGTCTCTATGACATACTGAAGCAATACATGTGATCACGGCATCGGAAGTAACTGCCTCTGGCCTGGCTGGAAATGCGTAGCAACAGGCCTAACCACCACTTGATAGACCTCCCCCTCTAGGGCGGCTGACTGAGCCCCACCCCCAGCTGGTTGTGCGGGTGGTGTAACTGCTGGTGCTGAAATCATAGGCTGAGAACTATACTGTAGAACCCTACTCAATGGTTGGGGGCATTGAGATTACTCAAGTCCCTGCACTCACAGCAACCCATCCTAAAAGGTTGCTGACCCTGATAGCCCAAAGAACTTCATGTGGAGACCTGGGCAATGGAGCACGGTAAGAACTATGTGCCGGTAATGCACTGAATGATGACTGAGCTGGTCATGCACTGTAGGAACTGTGGCTAACTGAAGAACCACGAGGAACATAGCGAGCTGCCTGAACGGGTCTAGAAGAATGACTTCTGTTGTAATGGGATTGACCTCGAGATGAGGCACTGCTGAAACCACCAGAACTACGAGACCTCTTGGTCTCCCGCTCCTACCTGCGAACCATCTCTAAGCGTCTAGCAATCTCGACCACCTGGTCAAACCTAGCATCCGTCACAACCTCTCGAGTTATAATAAAACTCAAACCATAGTTGAGACCATCAATAAACCTCTTAATCTTCTCCCTCTTAGTGGGAATCAACCATACCGCATGATGAGCCAACTCTGCAAAACGCATCTCATACCGAGTCACTGTCATACCCTCCTAGCGTAGCTGCTCAAATTGCCTACGCAACTCCTCTATGTGAGTCTGTGGGACAAACTTCTATAAGAAGAGAACTGAGAACTCATGCAATGTAAGTGGTGCTGCATCGTTGGCCTGCTCAACTCATAGGCCTGCCACCATCGATAAGATGCCCCTGTCTGCTAAAAAGTAATAAATAAAACCCCACTGGTGTCCAAAATACCTGCTGTGGGAAGAATCCACTGACAATGGTCTATAAAATCCTGAGCATCCTCCGACTCCGCTCCACTGAACTCTGGAGGCTTAAGCCTCCCAAACCGCTCCAATCTCTTCTACTCCTCATCACTCATATGGGGACCAACCTCGGCTGAACTAGCAACATGCCCGGTGTCTGGTGACCTAGCTAGCTACTCTAGAGTACGAGCGGCAGGAGTCTGGGCACCTCCCCTGGCCTGTGAAGTGGCTACTATAGCTGGAACTTAGACTACCTGACCGAGGCTCGTGCACACAGTCAAAATCTGGGCTAAGGCCTCCTGAAGGCCAGGAATAAGGATGGCACTGCTGGTGCATGAGCTGGTCCCACCAACCCAACCACATCTGGAACCTTCCCCTCGGCTGGAGCAACTGGTGGATCCATAGATACTGCTCTAGCTGTAGTGCTAGCCACACCTCGACCTTTGCCGCGGCCCCGACCTCTCGCGGCCCTAACTGGTGGTACTGGTGGCCATCCCCTTGATCCGGTCGCACGTGTCCTCACCATCTGTGAGAGAATAGAAGAGTCAAGTTCAACTTTTGGAAACAACAAATCCACACAATAAGAATACAAGAAAGTGAAGTTTCCTAATAGTTTGGTAGCCTCTCGAAGATAAGTACAGACGTCTCTGTACCGATCCGCAAGACTCTACTGAACTTGCTCATGACTTGTAATACCTATAAACCTAGGGCTCTGATACCAACTTGTCACGACCCAAAATTTCAACCCGTCGTGATGGTGCCTAACACACTTGCTAGGCAAGCCGAACATAAAAATAAAGAACCTAAAATAATGGAAATATAAAGAAATAACATTAATCTGAAAGCCTCAATGTAACAAAATACTGCTAATACAAGATAAATCCCCCAAAAATTGATAAATACGAAGTCATGAGCTCTATAACATAATACAAGTCTGAAAACTATATAATAATATTGTTTGAATGGAAAACAACAACACATAAGAAAGACAAGCTAGGACAAGTTAAGAAGCAAGAATTATAAATGATACCTATTATTATAACCTGTACAGTTTCATCAATTTAACAAGTTAAGAACAATAATGTAATCAAGTCATAAAGCACCGAAAGAACCCTCTATAAGTGTGTGCAATTACTCAAGTTATCTATTCAGCAAATGATACAGCATATAAAAATGATGTGCAAATAAATCAGGTAATTAACCATGGAAATTTCAAGTAAAGTTGAAGTGCAAATCCAGACAAAACACTAGCTAGACTTTCCTCATCCTTTCCACATCCGTACCAAACCACTGATCAGTTATCCTCAACATCCGAGTGTACACCATCAAGAGACAAACATGAGAGGGTAACCTTAGGGGTATGGATCCATATCCACACGCAAGCACGGCCAACTCAACGTGCTACCAGCCCGACGTGGTCACAGGCTCAATATCATAATCCACCCGACGTGGTCACATACTCAATATTGTAATTTACTCGGCGTGGTCACATGCTCAATATAAAGGATCTGCCCGGCGTGGTCATAGGCTATGTCATAATCCGAACGACGTGGTCACATGTATCCAATCCAATAATATCACACATGAGCAAATAAATAAGAATAAATGTATATGATGAATGAATAACAGATCTCATGCTCCTGGACTGGTATAAATGACATGCTAAATAGTAGGCATTTATCAAGTTCATTCAGGGATTTAGCCTCTATGTATCCTCAAACATGGCTCAGATAGTTCACAACAAAGTTACAAATATGAGAAACAGTATAGCTTAAAGCTTAACAGTCAACTCTAGGTATATCATAGTCTAAGCACTACCCGAACATGAATAAGTACCCCGGTGTTAGCACACGGGCACAAACCCCATACATGTGTGCACCCATAGCATGTAGCTATCACAAATAATTCAAGCAAATAGTACCTCAACCGAGTTTAAATAAGATACTTACTTCAAGCAAGCTAAGTCACTCCTCTAACAAGCCCTTCCCGTGCGTATCAATATTCGTACTGCTCGAATCTAGCCAAAATAACACAATACCATCAATAAAAGTCATAGGAAGTGATTCCAAAAGGTAAAGCTAAGATCATTAATCAAAGTCAAAATGTCAACCAAAAACGTCAACCCTTGGCTCTTACCTCGAAACCCGATAAAAGTCACAAATTTCGAATACACATTCAATTTCGAGCCCAACCATACCAAAATCATCCAATTTCGATCACAAACCATCCCTCAAATCCTCAAATTTCATTCTCCAATAACATAGTCCAAAAATCCCCAAATTCTCTCTTAGGTTCATGAAAATTTGGTGTAATAATGAATATGTAGCACCAAAATTGAATAAACTTTACTTACCTCTTCAACTGGGATGAGAAATGCTCCAAAATTCGCCTTAGATCGAGTCCCACAATTCCAAAAATGAGAAAACAATGAAAACCCTTGATTTTAATATACTGCCCAGCGATTCTCGCTTATGTGGTCCAAAGGGTCGCACATGCGACGCTGCACCTACGGACAAACCAACGCAAGTGCGAAAACTCATTAAACTCCGACCATGCACACATACGGCCCAAAATACGCACCTGTGGGACCGCTTCTGCAGTCCTTCCTGCGCTTCTGCACTTGCAGAGAACTTTCGCTTTTGCGACTCCATCCCCATCCTGCCCATTTCCGATTCTGCGGAAAATATCCTCGCACCTGCACTTTCGCAGATGCGAAAAGTACTTCGCATCTGCGGCCTCTACCAAGCTAGCTATCCTCCGCTTCTGCGATACATCTGCCGCTTCTGCGGCTTTGTACGTTCGTCCATAATCTCGCAGGTGCGATCGCACCTGTACCTGAAGCTTCAGCACTTCTCCAAAGTGCAACCATGTTCCGCCAACCATCCGGATCACCCCTGAGGCCCCCGGTACCCCACCTAAATATATCAACAGGTCCTAAAATATGATATGGACTTACTTGAACCCTCAAATCACCTTGAATAACACCAAAATTATAAATCATAAATCATACATCAATTCAAGCCTAATAAAGCTAATGAACTACCAACTCCTAAATTCAATGTTGAATCATATCAAACCAATTCCAAATAACCTCAAATTTTGTACACAAGTCATAAATAATATAATGGACTTTTTCCAACTCTCGAAACCAAAATTCAAACCTGATATCGACAAAGTCAACTCTCGGTCAAACCCCTCAACCTTCCAAACCTTCAACTTTCCAACTTTCGCCAAAATATACCAAATCAACCTACGAACCTCCAAATCCAAATTCGTACATACGCCAAAGTCCAAAATCACCGTATGAAGCTATCAAAAATATCAAAACTTCATTCCAGAGTCGTCTACATAAAAGTTAAACTCTGGTCAATACTTCCAACTTAAGTTTCGAACTTTGAGACTAAGTGTCCCAATTCATTCCAAAACACCACCGGAGCCAAACCAACCACCCCGGTAAGTCACATAACTAATGAACATAGAAGAAGCAATAAATAGGGAAACGGGCTACAATACACAAAACGATCGGCCGAGTCATTACAACTTTGGTGGATTAACTTTCTACATCAAGAAAACACTATATATCTTAAGGACCTGGGCATTTTTGTTCCTTGAATAATTAGTCGTCAAAATTTAGCAGTTTCCTTAATTTTTATGTTGCATGTAATAGGTCTTTCATTCTGCTTCCTTTTTTTCTTTTGCTGTTGTTTGTACTGCTTTTATCAAATTTTCTGACATGCTTTTTACTTGTTAAGAGTTCTGAAGGGAGCTTCCAGTGTTGATCAGAATTTCTAAGCACCCTTTGAGAAAAATGTACATGTATGTCCGAGCTCATAGAAACTTATGTTTACGTGATGTTCTCTCTTGCTACTTAATTGTTATGTTCTCTCATGAATGTTAGTGCTATAAGCTCTCTCTGATGTTCACTTGGTATACCTCGTGAATTCAGAAGTCCAAACAGGGGATAAGTGAAAGCACAAACTTCACAATAAATACTTTGGCAGACTGTACGATGCAAATATACATGTGTGCTTATACCGATGTATATCGTGTCTACTCGGGTATCCACTATATCTTAGACCATAAGATTCATTCTAATCCTAGACAATGGTATGTGCTGCGTTAAATAGGCTTGCATTTTTTATCCCGACATCGAGCCTAGCCCTGCACCCATGATTGTTCTTTTTACAATTTCCCAAGAACAATCATACAATTTGAAGCTCTAATTGCATGATCGACTGTCAGGATGATGGGGACGGTACAGAGTCCTCTAGCCCAGTCCAGTTCTTGCGTCCTTGTATTCTAATTATTCTTACCGATCTAGGGAATCTAAAGTCTTTTATCTATGATTAAAAATTCTTTGTTGCCTCTTCCTTTCATAAGGATCGAAGCTTTCCTGGCCTCAGGTTCTCTTAGCCATTTTAGCTATATGCTTTATTCTTTCTGCAATATATTGTCTTTAAATTTATTTTTTGATTGTTTTCCCGTTCTCAACTTAGTTCAAACCCGTAAAGATTCTTTTGCAATTCCATTTGCACCTTTGGTTATTGGATTACTCGGCCAATATGACAATTATTACGCCTCAATCCCAAGCCTTGTTCTGTTAATATCGACTTTATTCTGCTTGTCTCATCAGATGCTTGATTTCTTAATGTCACGTCATTGATTCAGGTGCTATTAGGCTTGCTGAGTGTGTGGAATGTTTCTTTCCTTGGATATTCAGTACGAGTGAGTATTATCATTCTGTTTGAGTCGGGGGCATCTGGTCGACTAACCGGACCATTGTACTGAACCTTTTGGATAATTTCAGGCAATATTACCCTATTCTCAAGTACTGGAGAAATTCGCACCTCATATTCAACAGGCATGTTACTCTAACTTGTTTTCTTGTATGTTATTCCAAATGTCATACTTATGCCCTTTACCAAAATTTGATTGAGTTCAGGTCAGTATAGAGAGTAATGGGAAATGGGTATCTATTGATGGTGTCCCTCTTCCTTACGAGACTAGTGAAATTGATTTTGGTGAACCAGGGACAAATGGCCAACACAGCTTTTACCAATTAATTCACCAGGTAGCAAAATTTCTGGTGCCAACAATTCATGTTTGTTCTGAAATTATGCCCATCCTGTACTTGATTTAGGCAGGTAACATGCGTCAACTTTTTCTTGCTCATGATGTATTGATGGTTATAGTTTGTTGACTAAATCTTCATCTAAATACTGCTCAACTTAATTAAACTGTAATTTCAGGAGCTTTATGCTGTTATTTTGTTTTTCAAGGCCGGGATTATGTCATTAAAAATATTTCATGTGAAAAACCTCTGTAAGAAAAGAATATTGTTCATTTGCTTGAACTAATAATATTTTAAATCATATTAATGATATCTTATCAAAAAGCATATTAATGATATAATCTGAAGAAGACCTCTTGAAACTACATACAAGGTTATTAGAGGATTGCATTTGGATTCCTGTCCAATAAGCCATAATTTCAACATGCTATATAATATAGTCACGACCCATACCTCACTTGTGGAATTATACTCGGTCGGGTATATTGTTGTTGTTGTTGTTGTTGTTATGTAATATAGTCACGTGATTAAATTCACGGGTAGATTTGTGAGTCTTGTGGCGTTATCACGTGGTGCTTTGGTTCTCTTCATTTAATTATTTTTGGAATGTGGCAATTGAAGGATGTCGATTTGAATATTCTAGGGTTGGTTAGCGTGGATGGTCCAAAACTCTAACCTAGCTCTCCACCCCAAGAAGACTAACCAGCCGCCTTCAAACAACCAAATCCAAAAGGCAATGTTAAAGAAGAATGGAGATCTCATGGTGCTCTAGGCTGTTGTCTGAGTGGTTTTTAGTTATTGGTTATTTGTTTGTTGATAATAGCCCGTTTTATGTCTCCTTAACTTTATATATTTCAGCTTTGTACTCACTGAGATATCATAAAGGTATAGAAAAAATGTTGGTTGGAATGCTATTCTTCTTCCTTGAATTACTATTGTGTTCTGATCATTATCAGTAAAACAAATAATCATGTATCTACTCTTGTTATATTTAGTTTTCTACAATATCGCACTTGAATGTTGAATGCCATCTTCCTCGAATTTTCAGGGTCATGTTATTCCTTGTGATTTTATTGGGGTTGTTAAGATTCAGCAACCTGTTTTTACCTGAAAGGTACAAATTCCATCTTACTTTTTATATTCTTCTTTTTAGATGTTGTTTCTCATTCCCATTTTACAGACACACACAATAAAATGTTGACAGCTAGGTTATAGTGTGCTGCCTTTTCCATTTGTTTCCACTTGTCTTAATTTTGGGCAACTCATTTTCAGATGAAGTGGTGAGCAACCATGATGAGCTCATGTTGAACTTCTTTGGGCAGCCAGATGCCCTTGCTTATGGGAAGGTGAGATAGTCTTCCTACTTTTTACATTAATATCTTGTTCCCCACCATTTACCTGAATAGTTAGTCAAGGTTCAAATCTCACAGCAATTACAGTTTAGTGTAAAGTTGAAATAGGGAAATAGATCTCATGCACCAAACATTCCACAAGTATTTCTCCACTGCAAAGCTTCTTTCTTTTAGCCCACACCCCCCCCCCCCCACAATTTTTTGTTAAGGATCAAAGCATATCTATTAGTATCAAATCGTCTATCAGTACTGACTTTCTTTACAGGCACCAGAGCAGTTGCAAAAGGAGAATGTTACTGAGCATCTTGTTTCTCATAAGGTAATTCCTTAATAGTTCTTATTTGATGATATTGTGCTTTATTCAGTGGTCTATTCTAAAACTCCTCCAATATCTTGCAGATATTTTCTGGAAATCGGCCTTCTCTAAGTATAGTACTTCCATCATTGAATGCTTACAACACTGGACAGGTATGAGATATCATATCATTAAATATTTTTGCAAGTGCTTTCTGAGTATAGACTGACACGGTATGTGTCCTATGCGTAGAGTTTGTACCACTGTATAATTGATGGTGCCAAACCCAGTTCTACCTTTCTTGACCAAGTCTGCAACAAAAGGCCTTATTGAACAAGTTCTCAAGCCCAAGCACATCAAGGAAGACACAAAGCTCTTACTTGGAAACGCCTTACATTTCAAAGGTACATGGAAAGACAATTTTATTGAAAGGCTCACTCAGAACAAAGATTTTTACATACTCAATGGAGACAAGGTTTCAGTTCCTTTCATGACTGGTTGTCATAATTATTTATATGGATCATTTGAAAGTTATCAAGCAGTGAAAATTCCTTATGAAAAAGGAAAAGATGATAAAAAAGACTTCTCCATGTACTTCTTTCTTCCTAATGAAAGGGACGGATTGCCAAGCTTATTGAAGAAAGTGAACTCTGATTCAAACTTCTTTCCACAAAATTTCGAGCTATGGAAAGAAACTCTTGATGCATTTTACATCCCAAAGTTCAAATGCTCATTCACCACAGAAGAAGGGAAAAAAGCAATGCAGGAAATGGGAATGACACTACCTTTCGAGAAGACTTGCAAGGACCTAACAGAGGTTGTGAAAAATAAAAATGTTTCTTTATATGTGTCCATGATAATACAGAAAGCATTTGTAGAAATTGATGAGAAATGTACCGAGGCAGCTGCTGTTACTTTTGAGTCAGAAGATGATTTGGGATGTTGTTTGTATCAAAGTCCTCCAAAAAAATTCGTAGCTGATCATCCCTTCTTGTTCATGATTAGAGAAGAGATTACAAGGTTGGTACTTTTCACTGGAGCTGTGGTAAATCCATTGCTAAATGGATCTGATGATACTACAACTATGGCATGAAATTACCAACATCTTGAGAGCCTTGCTTGTTTGGTTATTTTAGTTTTTTTAAAAATCTATGATGTTATTAAATCGATAATGCTTATGACTCTATTTTTAATATTATGAGTATGTCATTTGGCATAAGACTTGAGGAAATAAGCCATTTCAATGCCTCTTTTTCTAAAATATTTGCACATATGTTATGTTACGCGGCGCCTTCCTGAAGTTCCTTGGAAGGGCGACGTAAGGCTAAGCAACCG
>AWOL01S0053993.1:11450-22705 GCA_000715115.1 Nicotiana otophora | reverse complement strand
ACGACTCAAAGCCATAACATTTTAATACACAACCCATACTTTGAAACTTATGGGAACATTATGAAAGTCAATTCTAAGAGAGAAAGTTTAGCCAACATACTCACTTTGAGCTTTCCTTAAACTACTACAATGTTCCATAAATTCTAGCAATCCCAATCTATTTTGAGACATAACAAAATTGAACACAAATTAGGAAGATATTCATGGTTTCAGCTCATTTACGCATTTTATCAAATAATAGGTGTGCAAATTTGGCGACAAGGTTCTTCTACAAGATTTCCTTCACTCCTCTACCCAATCTTTACTTATTTTAGCTCAACAACCTTCCCACAAAGCTTATTTGTACAAGCATGTATAAATAATACTCTTACACCCAAGAATCATACTTCCCATCACCTATCTTTTATCCAAAACTCGAAATTAAAGAGTAGGGTATGGAACCTTACCTCTTAGATGAAGATCTTGTGATTAGCTTCCTTGATTCTTGGAGATTGGTGAAAGATTGGATGATTAGAATGTTAGGTTTTGTAACACCCCGAAAAATTTCAAAGTACTTAAGTGTAAGGCCTGGTAAAATTTGAAAAGAAAATAATGTTTCATGGTGCCGGACTATGCTTACATGTTTGAGAATTATAGACCGTTTGGGTTGAACAATGTACAGGAAAGTAAAGGAAAATATTTGCCGGAAAAGTGCATTTATGCGGTCCATTATGCGACTGCATAATCACACTGCGGGCCGCATAATGGCTGCATAAGTGAGCAAGATAGGGCTATTCTGGAAGTAGCTATGCAGTCGACTATGCGACCGCATAACTGTTATGTGGTGCATTATGCGACCGCATAACTGTTATGCAATGCATTATGGGACCGCATAACAGTTATGCGGACCGCATAGTGACCGCATACAAAGGCAGTTCTTTTGGCTATTTTGTAACCAAGTATGCGACCGATATGAGTTCCGCATAACCATTATACAGTCGCATATGCGACCGCAGAACCTGTTCTGGAGCTTCATTTTTGGGTTTTTAAAACACGACCCTACTACGTTAAATACATGTTTTGGGCCATTTTTGAGATATAATCTGACATTTTAGAGTGAGAGAAGGTGCCCTAGAGTAAAAAGGTGTTATCTAATAATTGTTCTTCAATTATTGCCCAAGTTTTGGAAGATTGAGAAGGGAAACTCTAGCGAAATATTTTGGAAATTTAGGGAGTTAGTCAAATTTAGGGTTGCTGGTGCGTGGTATGAAAGACTAAGTTGCATAAGATGCTAATAACAGAATTTGACCCTCATTCGAGGACGAATGATCCTAAGCGGGGGAGAATGTAACACCCAGGAAAATTTCAAATTACTTAAGTGTAAGGCCTGGTAAAGTTTGCAAAGAAAATAATGTTTCATGGTGTCGGACTATGCTTACGTGTTTGAGGATTATAGAAATTCTTCGCGGCGAGCTTGCTCACCGCGGCTCAGACCTTTTGGGTTGAACAATGCATAGGAAAGTAAAGGAAAATGTTTTCCGGAAAAGTGCGTTTATGCGGTCCATTATGCAACCGCATAATCACACTGCGGGCCGCATTATGGCCGCAGAAGTGAGCAGGAGAGGGCTATTCTGGAAGCAGCTATGCGGTCGACTATGTGACCGCATAACTGTTACACGGTGCATTATGCAACGGCATAACAGTTATGCGGACCACATAGTGACCGTATACACAGGTAGTTCTTTTGGCTATTTTGTAACCAAGTATGCGACCGATATGCGGTCCGCATAACCATTATGCGGTCGCATATGCTACCGCATAACCTGTTCCGGAGCTTTATTTTTGGATTTTCAAAACCCGACCCTACTTCGTTAAATACACGTTTTGGGGCATTTATGAAAGATAATATGACATTTTAGAGTGAGAGAAGGTGCCCTAGAGTGAGAAGGTGTTATCCAATAATTGTTCTTCAATTCTTTCCCAAGTTTTGTAAGATTGAGAAGGGAAAGTCACTAGGTCTTCATCCTAAAGGTAAGATTCTACACCCTAACACTCAATTTCGAATTTTATGTGGAAATGGATAATAAGCAAGATAATTTCTGGGCAAGAGGGTTGGTTATTTTACATGCATGTGTTATCAAAGGGTGTAGAAAGATTGTTGAGCTAAAAATGGTAAAGGTTGGGTTGTGGGATGATGAAAGCCTCCATAAAAGGACCTTGAACCTTAATGCACACCTACTGTTTGATAAAATTCTCAAATGAGCTAGAACCATAATCATCTTCCTAATTGTGGTTCAATTTGTTATATTTCTAAAATAGATTGAAGTTGCTAAGAATTCCGGAATGCCTTAGAGTTAATAGAAGCTCAATTGAGGTATGTTGGCTAAACTCTTCTTTAAGAGTTGGAATTCTCATTATCCTTGTGAGTTCCGAGATGTTGATTATAAATCGAGTATTCCGATAAGTTTTGTGTTGAAGATATATGTTCAATTTGTATTTCAAATGCTCTTATTATATTGCATTATAAATTGAGGATGTATCCCAAACTATGGATTACGTATCCACATGTTATAATTTCTAGTCGTGATTTATGTGAAAGGTATCATGCCAAGTTGTGTAGAGATTGTGATTATGATACACCTCCACCCGCATACAGTGGGGTGAGGCGGCATGACCTCTTTGTGTGGGGATTATGGTATAGAGATTGTGATTGTGATACACCTCCACCCACATATATATTGGGGTGACGCGGCATGACCGCTTTGTGTAGGGATTATGATATTGTGGGACTGCACCTCCACCCGCTTACATTGGGGTTAGGCGATACAACCGCTTTGTGTAGAGTTTTGGTATTTTTGTAGTACCACCACCTATATACATTGGGGTGAGGCAGCATAGCCGCTTTTTATAAGTTCTTAGTACTGTGGTTATATATCCAGCCGCATACAGTGGGGTGAGGCGGTACGGCCGCTTGATTAGAGTTGTGGTATTGTACGTACACGTCCACCTGCATACATCGGGTGAGGCGGCAGGGCCACTTTGTGTGAAGATGGTTATATAGGATCTCATCATAAATCCTATAAATGTTGTTGATAGCTTTTAATAAGCTTGCTATGGTTGAGACAATTATCTATATCATTCTATTGCCGCACTGGTTCATCATAATTATCTTGTATTTCTTAATTCTTAAATTGGTGTTTAGTTTTCATACTAGTGCTATTCGACGGTACTAACGTCCCTTTTGCCGGGGGCGCTGCATCTTTAAATGGATGCAGGTGGTTCCACTGCAGGAGATATTGATCAGTGATAGCAGTACACCTTCTTCCCAGCTGACTTGGTGAGCCCCACTTCATCCTGGGGTCAGGTATCTTTTGATCTTTATGTATTATGGTTGAGGTATAGCTGGGGCCTTGTTGCCGACATTATCATTGTACTCTTCTTTATCCATAGAAGCTCTGTAGTCATAGTGTGGGTTGTGTATTGGTGCTGGGGAAAGACAAACTATGTTATGTTGTGATTGTATTACTTGCCCATTTGAGACTTTAAAAATGATGAAACTATTGGTAAGAAATTGTTAATTGTAGACATGACAACTTTATTGTTTAATTAAGGCAAACATATATTGTCTTTATTCATGAATGAGTTTGGGTAGAAGGAATCTAATAGGCTTGCTCAGTCGGGTTCACTCGGTTGAGCGCCGGTCGTGCTCCTCAGTTTTTGGTGCGTGACATGTTTACTCCTTCTCTATTTAACATTTTCTTACATCTCTCTAAAATGACATAACCCCTCTATCTACCTGGTAAATACATGCGATGCTAAAACTATTTTATGGAGAAAGTTCTTTACCTAAGTCTATAACCCACACAAACCTTGTCTTGCTACCAAAAACCCAACAGGTTCAAACATTTAACGACCTAAGGCCTATTAGCTTAAGCAATTTTGTAAATAAAGTTATCTCCAGAGTTGTTCATGATAGGCTGGAAAAAATACTGCCTTCTTTGATCTCTTCCAATCAGTCAGGATTTGTCAAAGGGAGAAGTATATTTGAAAATAGTCTATTAACACAGGAGATTGTTACTGACATAAGATTAAGGGGAAAACCCGCAAACGTAGTTATCAAACTTGACATGGAAAAGGCTTATGATAGGGTCTCATGGAAGTATCTAATGCATGTTTTGAGGAAAATGGGATTTGCAGAATGCTTCATCAACATGATATGGAATTTAATTTCTAACAACTGGTATTCTGTTTTGTTTAATGGTCAAGCATGAGGTTTCTTTCACTCAACTAGAGGGGTCAAGCAAGGAGATCCTCTCTCTCCAGCCATGTTCATTCTCTTTTCAGAGGTTCTGTCTAGATCGTTAAATATATTATTTGAAGAGACGAGATTCAAGGGCTGTGGGATGCCTAAATGGACTGATCCATTACATCATTTGGCCTATGCAGATGATACTATAATCTTCTCCTCTGCTGACCCATAATCTTTAAGGAAAATTGTAGAAGTTTTGTCGAAGTATGAGCAAATCTCAGGCCAAATGATCAATAAGACAAAGAGTTCCTTTTATATGCACTATAGTGTGTCCTCAATGGTGTCCAATTCGATAGGTACTATCACTGGATTTTCAAAGTGTGAATTTCCATTCACCTATCTTGGTTGTCCAATATTCTACACAAGAAGAAGGAAGGATTATTACAATGACCTGATAAAAAATGTAAAGGTAAAACTGTACTCTTGGAAAGGGAAGCTATTATCCTATGGGGGAAAATTTGCATTAATCTCTAGTGTCCTACATAGCATGCCAACACACATCCTTTCTGTCATTGACCCTCCTAAAAATTTAATTGAACACCTTCATAAAGCCTTTGCGAGATTCTTTTGGAGTACCAAGGAAGAAGGTAGGAGTAGACATTGGACAAAATGGGAAAATCTATGGCTACCAAAGGAAGAAGGGGGTGTAGGTTTTAGATCACTGCATGATGTATCAAAAGCTTTGTTTGCCAAATTGTGGTGGAAGTTTAGGACATCCAAGTCCTTATGGTCTAACTTTATGTGGAACAAGTACTGTAAAAAGGAAATCCCGACAACTGTCCAATTTAGACAAGGATCTCATGTATGGAGGAAAATGTTAGAGGCTAGGGAAGAGCTGGAGCACGAAATACTATGGGAAATGAATAGGGGTTCCCCTAATGTTTGGCATGAGAATTGGACTGGTCTGGGAGCTCTGTACCATATTGTTCCAAATGACTATACAATTAATAAAGATATGCAGGAAGTAGCTGAATTGAGAGTGGATGATACATGGGATGAGCAACTTCTAGCGCAATCTTTCCCTGCGGACATTGCTTAACAGATCAGACAAGAAGTCATATTTTGCACTACTGACGATTCCTGGGACGTTCCTATATGGATGACTTCACCCTCAGGAAATTTCTATGTTAGTAGTGCTTGGAATATTTTGAGGCATAGAGATCATGTAAATCCTGACTACAATAAGATATGGACTAAAGGTCTACCTTTTAAAATCTCATTATTCTTATGGAGATTATGGAAAGAGACGATTCCTACTAACGATTTGTGGAGAAAAAATGGGTATTTGGTAGTATATAAGTGTTCATGTTGTTCACAACCACAAGAAGAGACTTTTCAACACTTGTTCCTAACTAGTGAAACTGCAACTAGAGTATGGAGAAACTTCCTTCAAGCAGCAGATTTAGTGGTCAACCTGCTACAGGTACATCAAGTAATAAGAACATGGTGGAATGCAAAGTGTTGTCCTAAACTAACGCCATTATATCAGGTAGCTCCAGCTGTAATCACATAGGAACTTTGGAAGAGGATAAATACGATGAAGTATGGTGGTGCAATTTCTTAGAATAGTGTGATTCATGAAGTGAATAAGACTTTACATTATCTAGCAAGGATGAGGTACCCATGGCTGTCCAGAATCCCTCTTCTATGGTCAGATATGATCAACTGCTTTGTAGGCTACAAGCCATATATGGGGACTAAGACAGTTACATGGCAGCTTCCTTATGAAGGGTGGTTCAAATGCAATACTAATGGTGCATCAAGAGGCAATCCTAGTCCAAGCTCATATGGGTTTTGTGTTCGAGACCATGCTGGCGATTTGGTGTTTGCGAAAGCACATGAGATAGGAGAGACAACTAACTTAGTGGCAGAAGCAAAAGCAATTGTGGAGGGGTTGGCATACTGTGTGGAAAGGCAGCTACATCCACTGATTATGGAGACTGATTCCTTAGTAATGAGGAAGATAATTGATGGCGAATGGGCAACTCCTTGGTGTATAGGTTCTTAAGTAAGGAACACCAAGCATATAAAGAACAACTACAATGTTGTCTTTCAGAATGTACTAAGGGAAGGGAACATTGTTGCTGACCTTTTTGCTAACCTAGCTTTCCCTTTTGCAGGTACACACACATTTCAGTCATTTAATGAATTGCCAAGTGCAGGAAAAAAACTGATCAACATGGACAAATCACATATTCCTAACAATCGGATTAGGATTTTGAAGAGAAGAGAACCTGATTAAGGAGATCAACATATACAACCTTGCCTTGTTTCTTAGAAATTATGGTATCTCAACAATACATGCAAGATCTAAAAGAAAAGTAGGCTAGTAAAACTCCACCAACTAGCATTCCTAATCATGAAATTGTTCTCACTTGTTTGGTGTACATACTTGGTTAGTCATAATTATAGCTAGCATTGCACAACACCAGACTATAGGGGATCTATTGCAACCTCCTGTAAATGTTTGGCTGCCGATACCAAAGACCTGCACTGCCTCTACAAAGTCATAGTGGTTTGATTATTGTTTTTGTCTCTCTTACTCTACTAGGATATACACCAGTTGAAGAGTGTAGATGCTTGAATAGTGTAAGCTAACTAAGGCAATAGCATGGTCAAATTTTTTCTGCACTCTCCAGGGTTGTAAACAGGTTTCTGTTGTGACCATTTGGCTCTCAACAATATGTTAGCATGAGGTTATAACAAATGTTGAACCTACAAGTCGAATTCATACCAACTGAAGGGTGTAGATGCAATAATCTGGGAGCACATACACATTTCATAAACCTATTTGCTACGTTTTGCAAGATAACAAGATAAGCAAACTGAGGCAAAGACAAGTCTCATACAGATACCAAAGGATGCCATATTTTCTTGGTTATAACTATTTTATCTCACTCAACTGGGCTTACATACACAATTCTTGATAGGTGTAGATACCTGAGTAGTGGTGACTGTAATATGCCTGGCTACAGCATATGCTCATCCAACACTATTTCTACAGAGAAGACAATCAAGAACTGATTTGCCTTTAGCAGAACCAGTATTACTATGCCAGTTGGAGTTGCCAATACTTAGTGCTATGTGGGAATGACTTGAAGATAACCAACAAGAGTCACAATCCAGCACCAACAACATCCCTCAGCATCATCAAAGTTATCAGCACATCAAATCCCGGAAGCAAGTGTTTACACCTTAACTTAGTTATTTTATGTTGCAGGTATCAATAACAGGATCAGAAAACCGAGGCAAAGAATAGAGGGTCAACCTGCACTCCTTTTGCGTAGAGAACAATCACAAAATTGATTGGTCTTCAATGTTTGGCTTCTAGTTGAAGTTGCCACTGCCTTGTGCTTTGTGGGAATGATTTAAAATGTTTGCTGCCTCCCAAAGGATGACAAGTTCAGAAAACTGTGCCATATTTGTTTGGTCATAGCTGTCTTCTCTCACTCTACTGGGCTTACATACACAATGCTTGAAGGGTGTAGATACCTGAGTAGTGGTGACTGTAAGATGCCTGGCTACAGCAGAATGATCAACCAGCACTGCTTCTGCACAGAAGACAATCAAGAACTGATTGGCCTTCAGCAGAACCAGTATTACTATGCTAGTTGGAGTTGCCAATACTTAGTGCTATGTGGGAATGACTTGAAGATAACCTACAAGAGAGTCAGAATCCAACACCAACAACATCCCTCGGCATCATCAAAGTTATCAGCACTCACAAATCCTGGAAGCACAATTTTACACCCTAACTTGGTTGTTTCATGTTGCAGGTATTAATAACAGGATCAGAAAACTGAGGCAATGAATAGAGGCTCAACCTGCACTACTTTTGCATAGAGAACAACCACAAAATTGATTGGTCTTTAATGTCTGGCTGCTAGTTGAAGTTGCCACTGCCTTGTGCTGTGTGGGAATGATTTAAAATGTTTGTTGCTTCCTAGAGGATGACAAGTTCAGAAAACTGTGCCGTATTTGTTTGGTTATAGCTGTCTTCTATCACTCTACTGGGCCTACATACACAATGCTTGAAGGGTGTAGATACCTGAGTAATGAGTCCATAGACAGTATAAGACTGCTTTGGCAAGTAATAGAGGGGTGTTGACAATACAAATAATCAGTAAAATACTGGTTAAACGTAACATATGTTTGCTGCTCCTTTGAAAATTTTTAATGCCTATTGGTTCTGGCATCAACTCCTAGAGGTTTTAGCATATTGCAATGCTCATTATTGGAGTCTCTCAGCACATTACAACAACAAAATATCAGCAACACAGATGACAGCACAATCATTCTACACAGATCATTTTCAATCCGACTGAAGTGGTCAACAATTTGCTGTAGATACACAGAAACAACACAGATATCAGTACAAGTCAGGATTAGAAAAATGGAAGTTATCCTGCTATGCATCACAAGCAATTTGACTTGGACATCAATCAGATGCACATACACAGACAATTATCACATGGCCTGAGCTTGATTATTGTGTATTACTTGTGTGATGTTAGACCATCTCTCAGTGGTATTAGCATGTTATCATGCTGAGTCTGGGGGTGGTGTAACACCATACAGAACCATGGAGTCAAGCAGCCATCTCATAGATACGGATTATACGAACTGTGATTGCATTTATACACACTATATGGCTGCACATGAACAACTACTTTGTGTATTATTTATAGGTACTGATATATCAAACTGAGGATGCCTACTCACATGAAATACAAGGAAAACTGCTGCATCCATCTATTTTTTTGGTATTGACAGTATAGTGTCATATCATTATCCAGTGGTATTAGTGTGCATGTATGCTAAATCCGGAGATGAAAATACACTATATTGTCTTCATGTATCAAGCGGGCAGCTATGTCTCTAGTAAGTATTCATCTCAAATTCATGCTCAATGTATCAACAATGATGCTGGAATTTTCAGCCCCAAAAACACAATGTCCAAAATGCTTTGTGAGACAACTACTGGATTTAAACATATCTACTCCTTGGACTGCAACAAATGGCTCATGGTGAGAGCTTTGTAGGTGCTACAACAAATTGTTGGCAACTAGTGTGTACATTCACAATCGTCAGCAACACTTGGATGCTTCAAATTACTAGCCTTGTAGTTTCCATCGTTATTACGTTACTTCTTCTTTGCTTTGTTCGTAGATTATTTAAACATTTTGTAATTTTTACCCAGTTGGGGATTTTTTATAAATAATAGCTACTAGGGTAATAACCTAGTAGTATATTTGCTAAAAATAAAAATAAATAATACAAGTCTAAGTCAATAACATAAATAACTACGTCAATACATAACAATTCCCCCAGAACTTGTAAATACAGAGTCATGAGCTCTAAAATAGATATACAAGTCTGGAATACAACAATAACAATACTATTTGAAATAGTACAAAAATGAAAAGAGATGCCACGGTATGCGATTGAAATGCCGCTCTACCTCATCTACGCAAACAAACCAAGCTACTAGCGGCTCGATCCAACACCTAGATCTACACAATTATGTGCAGAGTATAGTGTGAGTACAACCGACCCCATGTACGCCGAAAGTATTGTAACTAACATGTTTATGACTTTGAGTTATGAGATGATAATATTATTATTGTGCGCTTGTGAGATTTATGAACTAATCAGGATATTAGCGAGTATCGTTAATAATTATTGTCGGGACTAAGCTATACGAAGTCGCTCTTGAATAACCTTAACCTTTTCCAAAGCATCACAGACCAAATCTCTACCTAACAAATAGCCCCACCGGGCTCAAACCAACCAACCGGAGAAGGACATTGCCTCCCCATATAAGGCCTCGTATGGAGTCATCTGGATGCTGGACCGATAACTATTTTTGTTGGTAAACTCCGCTAGAGGTAAGAACTGGTCCCAGTGACCCTTGAAATCCATAGAGCATGCTCGCAATATATCCTCAAGTATCTAAAAGTACGCTCCAAATATGCGTTCGTCTAAGGATGAAACACGTTACTCAGCTCGACCTGCGTGCCCGACTCACGCTGCATATCTCTCCAAAAGTGTGATGTGAATTGCATGCCCCAGCCATACATAAAGAAAATGGGCACACCCTTCAGGCGGATAATCTCCTAGATGTAAATCTGAGCCAACCGCTCCGAAGAATAGGATGTCATCAGCAGAATAAAGTGTGTGGACGTAGTCAACTGGACCACAATAACCCATACAACATCATATTTCCTCAAGGTCCGTGGTAAGCCTAGCACAAAGTCCATAATGATGCGCTCCCACATACACTCCAGTATCTCAAATCTCTGAGTCAACCCACCTGGTTTCTAATGCTCATACTTTACCTGTTGACATTCAAACACCGAGAGACATGACCAACAATATATTTGTTCATCTTTTGCCACCAGTAGTGATTCTTCAAATCACGGTACATCTTCGTGACACCTTAGGGAATGTCATACCATGAACTGTGAGCCTTGTCAAGGATCAACTCTCTCAACCCATCAACATTGGGAATACTAACACAGCCCTGAAGCCGCATAAAATGTCACGATCCAAAACCACCAACCGAATTTGATGGTGCCATACTTACTTTCTAAAGAAGCCAAACATAATAAGAGTTGTACTAGATAATAGAAATAACGAGAATATTTTAGGTCTAAAGCCAATAACACAAAATAACTGTGCCGATACATAAAAAATCTCCCAGAACTGGTAAACACTAAGTCACGAGCTATAACATAGAGATAAATGTCTTGAATACCACAATAACGATACTATCTGAAAGAAAGACAACAATACTAAAATGAAAAGAGTTTCCAAGGTTTGCGGTCGAAATGTAGCTCTACATCGTCTATTTGCAACTCTTCGCAACAAAACACAACTACCCATGGTGCGGTCCAATACCTGAATTTGCACAATTAATTGTAGAGTATAGTATGAGTACAACCGACCCCATATACTCAACAAGTAT
>AWOL01S0053990.1:97258-122363 GCA_000715115.1 Nicotiana otophora | reverse complement strand
CTTCAATTCTGCCACAAGAACAAGGAAGCGAAACTAGCAATTAATTCGGGTTGTTCGGCACTAAAATTACTTTAGAAGACATGAAATCACCTAGGGTTGATAATAAAAACTTGAAGGAGTATTTACAGAACATAAAACACTTAAAGTAACCTCCCACACGAGCTGGAACAACACAAAAATCAGCAACAACAAGAAGAACAAGAAACTTACTAGCGCCACGGGATTCCCGACGTTTGATTTGTGTTGTTTGCCCTTTGTTTGGCTCTTGGATCATGAGAGAACCTTGAGATACTGTTTTTAGGGTTCTAAGGTCTGAACATACTGAAAACTAATAACTTAAAATGGGGTTGAGGTATCTTATATATATCCATATATCTAAACCGCCTATGTGGGCTCCATAGAGAGCTGCTTGGCGCACTCTCGCGAAAATGCAAATATCTATCTATTCCGAGATTGTATCGACAAATGGTTTAATGCGTTGGAAACTAGACTCATAGATCTTCCATTTGATAGGTAGATCACCCAATAATTCCAAGCACATTGGGAGAAAAATGCAGTAACATTTGACCTAAAGTTTAAGTAAAATTATAAACCTAAGTTGCGACAACTTTTATCGACTTTTGTTTCATAAGTCGCTTGACTTCAAAACTTATGATACGGATATTATATGATTCAAATACATTAAAACAAGACCTCTTGGGACAGTTAATCACCTCTAGTGTTACCCGAAAATACGGGTTACAACATCCTTGATTCGTTTAACTTCTAATACTTGTTAACCACTCTTATACACGCTTGTATTGTTTAAGACCAAAAGGATTAACTTCTTATCATCTCAAAGATAATCTCTTCTTGGATTTACGTTGACTAACTTACGGCGTGATCTATGGTATGCGAATTTGGGTTGTAACACTTCAGATATTCCAAACACGGCTTTCAGAATCCGTTATGGTCACTATGAGTTTCTGGTGATGTCTTTTGGGCTGACCAATGCCCTAACATCTTTTATGCACTTGATGAATAGAGTATTTCAGTCCTATCTTGATTCCTTCGTCATAGTTTTCATTATTAATATATTGATGCATTCTCGCAGCTGGGAGGACATGAGCAGCATTTGAGGATTGTGCTCCAGACATTGAGGGAGAATAAGATATATGCTAAATTCTCCAAGTGCGATTTTTGGTTAGACTCAGTGGCATTCTTGGGCCACGTGATGTCCAGTGAGGGGATTAAGGTGGATCCGAAGAAGATTGATGTAGTTTAGAGTTGGCCCAGCCCGTCTACTACTACTAGGATTCTTAGTTTCCATGGGTTGGCTAGGTATTATCGCTATTTTGTTGAGGGATGTTCATATATAACAGCCTCATTGACTAGATTGACGCAAGAGGGTGCCCCGTTCAGGTGGTGTGATTATTTCAAGGAGAGCTTTCAGAAGCTCAAGACTGCCTTGAGTACAGCTCCAGCTCTAGTTTTCCCTTCGGGATTTGGTTCTTGTATAGTCTATTGTGATGCTTCTTGGATTAGCATTGGGTCTGTGTTAATTCAGAAGGGTAGAGTGATTGCTCATGCTTTGCGTCAATTGATTTTCCATGAGAAGAACTAACCATTGCACAATTTAGAGTTGGCAACCATTGTTCATGTGCTTAGGATTTGGCTGCACTATCTTTATGGCATGTCTTGTGAGGTGTTCATAGATAACAGGATTCTCTAACACTTGTTCAAGCAAAAAGATCTGAACTTGAGCAACATAGGTGGTTAGAGCTACTATAAGACTATGATATCACCATTCTTTATCATCCGGGGAAAGACAATGTGGTGGTCGATTCTTTGAGTAGGAAGGTTGAGAGTATGGGGAGTCTTGCTTATATACCAGTTTGGGAGAGACTATTAGCATTGGATGTTTAGGTCTTGGCCAATCGGTTTGTGAGATTGGATATTTTGGAGTCCAGCAAAGTTCTTGCTTGTGTTGTATCATGGTCGTCCTTGTTTTAGCACATCAAGGCATGTCAGTATTATGATATCCACTTGCTTGTCCTAAGGGATACAGTACAACACTATGATGCTAAGGAGGTTAATATTGTGAAGATGGGGTATTGAGGCTATAGGGTTGGATCTGTATTTCAAATGTGGACGGGTTGGGTGAGTTGCTTCTTAAGGAGGTCCATAGTTTGTAGTATTCCATTCATCTAGGTGCCTCGAAGATTTACAGGAATTAAGGCAGCACTATTGGTGGCGAAGAATGAAAAAGGATATTGTTGAGTATGTTGCTCGGTGTTTGAACTATCAGCATTTGAAGTACGAGTATCAGCGACCCTGTTATTTGCTTCAAAGTCTTGATATTCCAAAATGGAAGTGGGAGCGTATTACTATAGATTTTTTAGTTGGGCTTCCATGGACCTTGAGGAAATTTGACGCAGTGTGGGTCAGTGTGGACAGACTAACTTAGTCTGCACACTTCATTCCAATCATGACTACTACTCTTGAGAGTAGCTGGCTCAGATTTATATTCTGGAGATAGTTCGCCTTCATGGTGTACCTATGTCTATTATCTCGGATCGAGGCACTCAGTTCAAGTTGTATTTTGAATAGCAACGCAATGAGAGTCGGGCCTACAAGTCGAGTTACATACAACATTTCATTCCCAGATAGATGAGCAGTCCGAGCAGACTATTCAAATTTTGGAGGACATGTTATGTGCATGTGTCATGTGTTATGTGTAATTATGGGATCAGTTTCTTCCGTTAGCAGATTTTGCCTATAAGAACAACTATCAGTCAAGTATCTAGATGGCTCTTTATAAGGCCTTATATGAGAGGCGATGTCGTTCTCCGGTTGGCTGGTTTGAGCCTAGGGAAGCTAGGGTTTCGGGCATTGATTTGGTCAATGTTGCTCTGGAGAAGGTGAAGTTGATTTAGGAGTGGTTTCGTACAGCGCAATCCAGCAGAAGAGTTATGCAGACACGACGACTCGTGATGTTGTATATATGGTGGGCGAGAAGTTTCTACTCAGAGGTTTGCCCATGTAGGGTGTGATGAGGTTCAGGAAGAAGGGCAAGTTGAGCCTTTGGTATATTGGTCTTTTTGAAGTGCATGGGAGAGTTGGAGAGGTGGCCTATAGAATTGTCTTGCCACCTAGTATATTGGAAGTTCACCTAGTGTTTCAGGTTTCTATGCTTCGGAAGTATTATTGGGATCCTTCTCATGTTTTGGACTTCAGCACGGTGCAGTTAGATGAGGATCAGACTTATGATGTGGAGCCAATGGCCATTTTGGATAGGCAAGTTCAAAAGTTGAGGTCGAAGAATATAGCACCGATGAAGGTTCATTAGAGAGGTGAGTCTGTCGAGGATGCTACTCAGGAGATCGAGCGGGAGATGTAGAGTAGATAAACCCACATTTTTGAGGCTTCAGATACGATTCTTGACTCGTTTGAGGATGAATGTTTGTTTAAGAGAAGAAAAATTTAACGACCCAGTTGGTTGTTTTGAATATTTTAGCCTTATTTCCCCTATTTAATGCTTTACACATGTGTAATTGGGGTTACATGACTTGTTGGGTGGTAGGTTTTGCTTTCGCGGAGGTTTAGGGATGAATTGGAACACTTATTCCCAAGGTTGGAAGCTTAAGTTGTACGAGTTGAACGGAGTTTGACTTTTATGAAGACGATACCGGAATGGTGTTTGTATGATTCCAATAGTTTTGTATGGTGATTTTGAACTTAGGCGTATGCCCCGATTTGGATTTGGGGGTCCGTAGGTTGGTTTGGTACATTTTTGCAAAAGTTGGAAGAGTTGAAGATTTGGAAGGTTCGGATTTTTGTTCTAGGAGATGGAATAGGACCGTTGTGTCATTTGAGATCATTGCGAGTTGATTTGATATGGTTCGGCATGCATTTTGATATTCGGAAGTTCATTAGTTTATTAAGCTTGAATCGTGGTGCGATTCATGATTTTGATGTTGTTTTATATGATTCGAGGCCTCGAGTAAGTTCGTGTTCTGTTTTGGTTGGATGGGGTCCTAGGGCCTAGGGTGTGTTTCGGATTGGATTCGGCTTGTTTTGGACTTTCAGATTTTTTTGAAGTTTTCTAGAACTGGTGTATTCGCATCTGCATAAGACTGGTGATAGATGTGAGTCCGTAGGTGTGGGCAAGGGGCCGCAGAAGCAGACAAGGATGGAGGTTGGGAAAAACCTTAAATGCGGAAGGCAGGGCGCAGGTGTGAGGCCGCATCTGCGAAGGAATTGTCATAGATGTGCAAGTGCAGATGTGGATGGTTGGCTATACAAGCGGAAGTATGGGAATTTAGTTGTACCGCAGACACGAGATTCTATCCACAGAAGTGGAGCCGCAGATGCGATCAAGTGACCGCAAATGCGGAATCACTACCAGATGTTTATATTCAAAGGGTTAGGTCATTTTGCATTATTTGGAGTTGTGGAGCTTGGTTGGAGGCGATTTTTGTGTGATCTTTCACTATAATTGAAGTGGAAAGTGAAGTTTATTCAACTTTGATGAAAGATATTGATTACCCATAGATTATTACACCTAATTTATATGAAATTAAGGTGGGATTTGGGAGTTTTTGGAGTATGATTTCGGAGAGTGAGATTTAATGATTTGAGGGTTGATTTGAGGTTGGAATTGGATGAAACACATATATTTGAACTCGTATAGGAATGGGTGTTTAAAATTTGTAAGTTTTGTCGGGTTTCGGAGTGCGGGCCCGTGATTGGATTTTTGGGTTGACTTTGCTTAATTGAATAAAGACATTAGCTTTATTGTTTGGGATTTTTTCCTATGGCTTCTATTGATAATATTAAGTTGTTTTGACTAGATTTGAGACGCTCGGAGACCGATTCTTTTGGGAAAGGCTTTTTATAGTATTGAGTCCTGCGTTTTGAGGTAAGTAGCATATCTATACTTGGAGTTAAGGGTAATTATCCTAAAGAACAACGTTATTTGAGATGTGTAGGGGTGACGCATATGCTAGGTGACGGGCGTGTGTGCGTGCACCAGAGTATTCATGATCCTGGTGGACTTTAGAATATTACCGGACTTGTTTTGCTATATTCCTCATTATATCCGTGTTTTCTCTATTTGTATGATTATTTAGGCTATGATTCATGTTAAAGATCATGTCTAGGCTATGTGTTTATTTGTTTGAGTCATAATAAGATTGTTCTTGCTGTTTTGAGTTATTTGCGTTAATTGTGGTCACATCCTCGGTCATAAGTTTCCATCCGCATGTCATATCTTAGTCTCTGTACATTATTTATTTATCATATCTCATGTTGTTGTGTTCCATTCTATATGTGATATTGTTTGAGCAAAGTTATGTGAAATGTGAGCTATTGAGACTTGACCGGTTGGTGACTGATTTGGGCCATATAGCCAGTTTATGAGTTATATTTGGATCGGGTTGCACGCTATAATGGAATGATATTTGGATCAGTTGCACACCGCAACATATTGATATTTACAGTCCACAACAGATTTATTTTGGATCAGCTTGTACACCACAACGATTATATTGACCATTGATTAGCGCTTGGGCTAGGATCCTCCCCTCCGGAGTCTTATATTACAGTGAGCGGAGGCACAGAGATATATGCGCTTTGGAGAGGGGCATTTACGACAGGCACCCGTACAGTGCTGAGTGTGGTTGTGTGTAATGGTAAGGAGAAATTGTGCCAGGCACCGTGAGTGTGCTGAGAGTGTGGTTATACTTGATGATTCTATTGTGATGTTATTGACTTGACATGTACATTGACATGTGAGCGTAGAGAAGTATTTTCCTCATGCTAGCTGGTAAATGAAATATCTCATTGGTGTTGGGCTTTAACTATTATACTTGGAAAGTATGTCTCAATTCTTGTAATTGTGAACGAGCTAAACATGATATCATTAAGTTATTTAGTTATACTATTTCCTTTATACCCTAAGTTGTTATTGATTATTTATGTAGGTCATTGACTGTTTCTTCCGAGCTCGTCATTGCTTTCAACCCAAGGTAGGTTTGTTACTTATTGAGTACATGTGGTCGGTTGTACTCATGCTACACTCTGCACTTTGTGTGCAGATCCTGGTACATCCGAACGTGGTGCTTGCTAGAGTTCACACTGGTACCCGCTTTTGGAGACTACGAGGCAGCTGCTATGTTGTCCGCAGTTCTTAGACTTCTCTTTCATTTATTTTTGTTATTACTATTCGATTGTTCATACAGTTGTATTGAGGATTTGGCCTTGTATTTTGATATTCAGTAGTGCTCATTGACACTGGATCATTGGAATGGTTGTAGTACTATTATTGTTGTTTTCTCAGATATTTCATGATATTTCTACTGTTGAGATTATTAAGTTCTACTTTATTGAGCTTATTGTTATTGTGAAACTGTTGGTCTGCCTACCAAATAGTGTTAGGCGTTGTCGCGGCTCCTGTGAGTGTTGGGTCTTGACATCCTTTTATATTTTTTATATCACTCTATAAAAGCACACATCAAAAATATCTATGTACTATATCACCTTACTGTTGTTTCTGTCAAAAATTCTGTTTTTCCAAAAAATCCGTTTGTTTTATCGCTTCCCCTACTTCATTTTGCATAACATTACAAGTTTATGATTTTTCTTTCCTCGATTTATTCTCTTATACTAGGATAAAATATCTTATATATCTTCATGTCACGACCTAAAATCCAACTAGCCTTGATGGAACCTAGCCCAACCGCTAGGTAAGTCAAGTATCATTAAAACAAAATTTAATAATGAAATTAAGAGTGAATATGAAATAACTAAATCTTTATACAACTCTCCAAGGTCTGGTAGTACAAGTCATGAGCCACTATGATTTATATTTACGAAGTGAAATGAGAATAAATACACATGTTTGAAATGTACATGAACAAAATCTCAAATCTAGAGCTACCAAGAACTAGTGGTAGCAAAATCTGGAACACGGTACATCTTTAATGTCAGCTTCCGCCATTCACAATAATATCAACTCCAAATTCTACACGCAAGGTGCAGAAGTGTAGTATGCGTACAACCGACCACATTTAGTCAATAAATATACTAACTAACCTCGGTGAGGTAAAAGAAGCAAGAACTATAAATGATACTCACCAACACATGTGCAGTTCATAATTTCAACAAGTATAGAACAGATATATGATCAAATCACGAAATCTTAGGCAAAATCCACTTTGATGCTCACAATTCTTTGCTTAAAATATTTTGCTCAGTCAACAATCCAGCATACAAGGAAATTGCAAGTAAAGATGAAACGCAATAACTAAATATCAGTCAGTTGGGACACACAACCTGATCCAATAACAATAAGGCAATAAGGCCTGTTGCGGCATGCAACCCACTCCAAATATAGTAACCAGCTCTCCCAAAGCTCACATGAACCAGAAACCTCTCGGTTTCTCACAATCTGTGTGTACACCATTAAGAGAGAAATATGATAGGGTGATAATAGGGGGATGAATCCTTATCCACATGCAAGCACGGACATATGAATGTGCTACCAACCCGGCGTGGTTTACAGGCTCAATATCATAATCCACCTGGCATGGTCACATGCTTAATGTGATGGATCTGCCCGGCGTAGTCACAGGCTATATCACAATCCGTCCTGCGGGTTCACATGCATATCATCACAATCCACCCGGCATGGTCACAGGCATATCAAAATAATCCGCTCGATGTGGTCACATGCATAATAACCCAATCCGCCCGGTGTGGTCACAAGCATAACAACACAATCCACCTGGCGTGGTCACAGGTATAACAACATAATTTGCCCAGCGCGATCATAGGCATCCAGTCCAATCATATCAAACAGGAGAAAATAGACAAGAATACATGTTGGTGATGAATGAATAACAAAACAGATGCTCTTGGACTGGTATAAATGATATGCTAAATTGTAGGTATGTGCAAAGTGTGCTATCATAGCTCAAATCAGCAATTTCATAACAGAAAAGCATTTATCAAGTTCATTCAGGGATTAAACCTCTATATATCCTCAAACACCACTCAAATAGTTCACACAATGTTACAAATACGAGAAACATCATAGCTTAAAGCTTAACAGTCAATTCTAGGCTTATCATAGCCTAAACATAACCCGAGTATGGATAAAGGTGTCAGCACATGGGTTCAAACCCCACACAAGCGCGCACCCATAGCATGTAGCTATCACAACCAATTCAAAACAATAGTGCCTCAACAAAGTTTAAATACGATATTTACCTCAAACAAGCAAAAATAATACCGAGCAAGACAAACAATACTCTAGAAATGCCATCCCACGCGTATCAACCTACGAAAGGCTCGAAACTAACAAAAAAAACTCAATAACATCAAATAATACCAACGGGAACAAACTCAATCGATAAAGGTCGAATCTTTAATCAAAAGCCCAAAGTCAACAAATTCAACATCGGGCCTGCCTTGGATTTAGAATCCAAGCTTAGCCGAGTGAAGCCTGAACCAATACAAGCTCACACGAATGCAAATCGACTCAATCGGAGTCCAATAGCTCAACCAATTTCCCAAAATATCGCTTTTGGGTGTTCATAAACCAAGAGTCCAACCCACACTAGTTGGGTCCCATATCTCCCGAAATACTTCTCCAAAACCCGCCAAATTCGAATATCTTGTTATCCTAATATAGGAGAACAAAATGCTAAAAGGAATCGAGAAATAAACACATGTAACTCATTTTCAATTTTAAAAATTTAGGACATAACCCTAGGTCTTGATTTAAAGAATTAAATGGGGTTTCAATTAAAATTATAGATTAAAGCTTAAACCAAGCGAATGAATCAATGGGAAATACTTAAGTTATTATTTATATCTTGACCATGGAAAAAACCTGAAGAACATCCTTGAATTCTCCCAATCCCAGACTTTTAAGATGCAAAAAACTCCGACAAAATTAATAGCCAAACATGTCAAGTTGTTCTACCTCGTTTCTTATGCCAAACGATCCTAAAACCCACTTTTGATGCTCCAATGGATTCCTCATGAAATTGTAGTCAAGTTAGGCTTTTGAATCACTCCATTTGACCTTATAATGAAGGAGATATGTTGGTTTCAATATTTGAAGATAGTGCAGATTTTTAAATACGAATTCAGTGGTAATCGAGTAATTAATCTGAAAAATCTGGCAATCCAATTCTTAGTAAAATGACCATAAATTCTTCATATGATGTCGAAACTTGATGATTTCAGTTGTTATGGTTCCAAAATTATGATACGGATATAATTGTTTAGTTGAAACACAAATCAAAGGCCGTTTGCCCAATATGATAACATTTATACTCAAATCGACGTCGAAACCGAAAACAATCATCATACAACCCAAACTTATCCAAAACTCATCATAATTTAACTAAACATTGTGGACATGTCCAAAATCATCATACAAACTTATTGGAATAATTAAATCCCGATTCCGAGTCCGTTTACCCAAAAGTCAAACCTTGGTCAACTCTTCAAATATAAAACTTCCTAAACAAGAATCATTCTTCCAAATAAATCCCGAACCACTCAAAAATCGAAACTAACAAAACTCACAAGTAATAATACATAATATGAAGCTACTCAAAGTCTCAAACCACCGAATGGAATGCTAAAGCTCAAAACGGTTGGTCGGGTCGTTACATTCTCCTCCACTTAAACATTCATTCGTCCTCGAACGTGCCAAGGGTCGTTCCAAAGCCATCAAATCACCATATACCCTCACCATACACATAACCATGGGTGATCCCACATCACCCGAATCTATATAATCCCGAAAATACCACCTAACAGAGGATCCTTACTTCAACCTTAGTCCATAAAGCTTAAAACCCAAATCCCCAACATCCGGAACTCATTATATGACCGGATTCTTACATCTATGCACTGTATAACTCTGAACAAGCTGTATCAATCCATAACTTTATCTCAAGACATAATCACATGATATACCACATAACGCAAATACTCCTAGCAATAAATTTTAACTGCGATATCTGCTCGATAACCAACTCGACACCACCAATAAACCTCATATCAACTAAAATCTTGTTCAGAACCTTCGTACACTGCTAATGATGAAAGAAACATACAGAAACTCATAATCACCTAACATATTAACAAGTCGTTGCACTCTCTTACCTGATAAGAACCATAGCCAAACTCTAAGCCGACTAGTGATACAATTCTTGCAAACATAACTTAATCAAATCCGATGGCACTCATTTCAGGCCCAATAACCTCACCCCATCTAGTATAAGCTACTTGACCGACCTGCCACACAAATCCTACTTAGAGCCACATACCATGCGTTCTGTGCACCAACGAACAATAACTCAATTATACCCAATGATGGAAAGAGAGTGGAAATGAAGAATCCATCCCGCCAGCTCAACATATACTACCACGAAGCGCAATGCTATCAATCCACCACAAAAGGGGAACCACACGCAATCAACTATTCAACACCCTAATAACCATTTCGCTCGAATTTCGCTACAAGGCCCAAATAGAACCGCATCAGGTGTGCATATAACCAACAAATCACAACCCCTCGTAGCATAGAAGAGTAACACATAGAACATATCATAACACAAAAAAGCTCAAATCTAACCGAATGACACACCTTTCAGCAATAATGTTATTGAGTCAACAAATCCGACCCAGTGTAGAATACATATCCTCATTGGACCTACCAATGGGTCCCCAAATCAACTTCGGTCATCCCCAAATGGATAAGTAGCCCTCCAAAAGTCCACAATGACCTAACCATAGCACGTACTACCATCTAGCTAAATTTGCCCACAACTTCACAGTCCGCAACCCCGAAACAATCTACTTTTGAAAACTCCCAGTCTCTAAATCCATAGAACATATGAATCACCATTGTCAATCCCAAGTCCACCACTCGAATGACTAGCACATCTCTCATACATAATCATCCCCACAATAAATACATCTATAATTCTTCCATTCCACATAGCAAAATCTGAACATCAGCAGTTGATCAACCATGCGAGTACACAATACTAATGAAGCATCCGTAAGTCAAAACACAAGGTGCCTTTTTGAAATGCACAACTTTCTCAGGTGATACCAGATAGTGCCAACATTCTTCTAAATATCTGAAATTGCCAATGCCGTCTAGAATTCATGACCTTCCTTTTGAAACTTAACTGTATACTTGCACATGCAAATCTCAATCTCACACGACGCACCGCCTCAATCAGGCCATTATATGAAAACACGGGAACCTTATTACCAACTCTGAATCACAAGCAGAATGCATACTCAAATAGCTAGAAACCTTCCACTTGATCCCATCTAGGAGAAAATGGCAATGCACAACAAACTCCCCATGTTATAGAAAATATCCATCCCAGGTCGTGGTAGAAATCATCGAGAACTCTACGAAACCCATTTGCACATAACTAAGACATTAGAACTGAATTCCTCTAACTCGGCCAAGGCACGTAGGTCGCCAAACCCAAGAGTATTGCCACTAAACAGCTGTAAAGCCTCATCACATCGTAAGAACCAAAAGATTTGAGCATACCATTACCTTACATATCCAACCTACTACCCAGTTGTCCTAGTTCCTCTATGTTTCTTATGAATTGCCTTCAAGTTAACACTTCTCTTTGCTAGCACACTACAACCCTTAACTGAATGCTCAGCACGAGAGATCCTAGCATACAACCACACTGCTCTAAGGCCCATAAGGCATTGTATTCCCACTTAAACACTCAAAATACCGCGAGCCTCGACACCATCCAATGCAAATCTCAGATTCTAGCCATATACGAATCCAGAAAATTCCTAATTGCCACATATAAATCTTGAATCCATTAGAACCTTTTAGAGAGTCATCCACTCTGCTCAAATCTCCATTACACCGCCCAAGCAGGGCAAATGACCTGTTCCCCATTAGCACAACAACACCCAAAGGACTAACCCCGCCCTATCGCAACCGAGCAGATTCATACTCCATGTGCACTAGATCCTTCACAAACAACAACTCAATCATTCCATGATTCCCATATACTCGTAAAGTATAATACACCATGCATCGAGAAATTTTCTTGCTTAAGTCATCCTCAAAACCAGCTCTGCAAGTCATAACTGATCCACAAGTACTCCTCAAATCGAAACTAGTACAACACATAACCATGCAATCAAATCGTCGATAGCAAACTCCCTCACTTGGCTCGAAGTCATAGATTAAAACATTTAATAACTCATAATACCTATTACTGCCATAATCCCGTACCAAAATGCAACTAAATCTTTCATTAGCTCATGAACCACAAACCATCTAATACCTCAAATCATCTGCTAATCTCACATTCATCCTCGTGACGGTCAAGTCGACTTTCTCAACCGATCCAAACTCAAATCGCAGCAAATATAACCCACTGATAGAAATACACTCTCCACATAACATCATGAGGATCATACATTCGTAGACTACCCCGCAAGAGATAACCCACATGCTTAACCTCAAACTGACTTCCCTCTATACCCTTTCATGGCCATGACCACTATGCAATCACTGCATCTCCCCGAGTCCGAACTCGTCAACAAGACATGAGAATCCACTTTGTTCCACAAATGAACAACATCAAAGAATCCCTTAAAACACTCATAACTTAAGAATGTATAACACTTCCACAAAAATCGAGCATTTATAATCCTTTCACATTCCAAGCAAAATCTTTCCATCATATCAAAAACAATCTGAACACATCCCGCAATCACAACATAATCACAATATAGTCATCCAACCACTCACTGAGCGATCAATCCCACTCCTAGGGATACAACTGGACATATAAGTCCAAAAGCACACAATTGGAACCACCGAGCCCAAGCTACGGTCAAAACCGGCCTGAAGTCCTCCAGACTGGCCCGCCATCAAAACACAATAAAACACATCTCACACCCCCTCCATGGAAATCACAAGCCGTCAATGCTTAGCTGATACTAAGTTCTCACAAACGCATACGAGTCAGTTGAATGAATTCAAAGCGATATGCTTCAAGCTGAATCAATGTTGCACGATAAGGAATGTAAGAAGGGAAGTTTATCCTAGATGCCCTATAGCCTCTCAAAGATAGGTATGGACGTCATCATACCAATTGGCAAGACTCTACAAGACATTTGCTCACGACTCGTATAACCTATGAACCTAGAGCTCTGATACCAAGTTATCACGACCCAAAATCTAACTAGACATGATGGAACCTAACCCACCCCCTAGGTAAGCCAAATATCAGTAAAGCACGGTTTAATGATGAAATTAGGAGCTAATATGAAATAATTGAATCTTTATACAATCCCCAAGGACCGGTAGTACAAGTTATGAGCCACTAAGATTTAGATTAACGAAGTGAAATGAGAAATAATACATCTATTTGAAATGTACATGAACAAACTCTCAAATCTAGCCAAGAACTTGTGGTAGCAAAATCTGGAACGTGGTACATCTTCAATGCCAGCTCCCGCCATTCACAACAACATCAACTCCAAAATCTGCACGCAAGGTACACAAGTGTAGTATGAGTACAACAAACCCCATGTACTCATTAAGTATCCTAACTAACCTCGGTGAGGTAAAAGAAGCAAGAACTATAAATGATACTCACCAACACCTGTACAGTTCATAATTTCAACAAGTATAGAACAAATATATTATCAAATTGGGAAATCTCATGTAAAAACCACTTTGATGCTCACAATTATTTGTTTAAAATATTTTTCCTAGTCAACAATCCAGCATATAAGGAATATATGCTAGTAAATCAGGTAATAGTCAAGGAAATTGCAAGTAAACATGAAATGCAATAACCAAATATCAGTTCGTTGCGGTGCACAACCCGATCCAATAACAATAAGCTAATAAGGCCTGTTGTGGTGTTCAACCCGGTTCAAATATAGTAACCAGCTCTCCCAAAGCTCACATCAACAAGAAACCTGTCGGTTTCTCACAATCCGCGTATACACCATCAAGAGAGAAACATGAGAGAGTGACCCCAGGGGGATGGATCCTTATCTACCTGCAAGCATGTCCGATTCAACATGCTACCAGCCTGGCGTGGTTACATGCTCAATGTGATGGATCCACCCTGTGTATTCAGGGGCTATATCACAATCCGCCCGACATGATCACATGCACATCATCACAATCCGCCCAGCGTGGTCACATGCATATCAACATAATCCGCCCGGCGTGGTCACAAGCATAAGACCACAATCCGTCCAGCATGGTCACAAGCATAAAAACACAATATGCCCCACGTGGTCATAGGAATAACAACACAATCTGTCGGTATGGTTACATGCTTCCAGTCCAATCATATCAAATATGAGCAAATAAATAAGAATATATGTATGTGATGAATGAATAGCAAATCTCATGCTCCTGGACAAGTATATATGACATGCTAAAGTGTAGGCATGTGCAAAGTATGCTATCATAGCTCAAATCTGCAATTTCATATTAGAATAGCATTTATCAAGTTCATTGAGGGATTAAACCTCTATATAGCCTCAAACACCGCTCAAATAGTTCACACAATATTACAAATATGAGAAACATCATATCTTAAAGCTTAATAGTCAATTATTTATTGGCTTATCGTAGCCTAAACACAACCCGAGAATGGATAACTACCCGCGATGTCAGCACATGGGTTCAAATCCCACACTTGTGCGCACCAATAGCACGTAGCTATCACAAACAATTCAGGGAACTAGTGCCTCAACCAAGTTTAAATAAAATACTTACCTTAAACAAGCAAAAACAATAACGAGCAAGGCAAACAATACTCTAGAAATTGCATCCCACGCGTATCAACCTCTGAACGGCTCGAAACTAACCAAAAGTAACTCAATAACATCAAATAATGCCAAAGGAAACAAACCCAACCGATAAAGGTCATATCTTTAATCAAAAGCCTAAAGTCAACAAAAACATCAACAAAAGTCAAAGTCGGGGCCGCCTTGGAATCCGAATCCAAGCTTACTCGAGTAAAGCCCGAACCAATACAAGCTCATGCGAATAAAAACCGACTCAATCGAAGTCCAATAGATCAACCAATTCGTCAAAATATCACTTTTGGGTGTTCATAACCTAAGAGTTTAACCCACATTAGTTGGGTCCCATATCTCCTGAAATACTCCTCTAAAACTCGCCAAATTCGAGTATGTTGTTCTCCTAATATAGGAGAACAAAACCCAAAAGGAATCGAGATATAAACGTCTCTAACTCATTTTTAAATTTAAAAAATTAGGACATAACCCTAGGTCTTGATTTAAAGAATTAAATGGGCTTTCAATTAAAATCGTGGATTAAAGATCAAACCAAGGGATGAATCAAAGGGAAATACATAGGTTATGATTTAGACCTTACCCCATGGAAGAAACTTGAAGAACATCCTTGAATTCTCCCAATCCCGAACTTTCAAGTTGAGAAAATTTCCAACATTAATAGCCAAAAATGTCCAGATATTCTACCTCGTTTCATGTGCCAAACGGTCCTGAAACTTACTTTTGATTCCTCCAATGGATTTCTCTTGAAATGTCAGTCAAGTTAGGCTTTTGAATCACTGCATTTGAGCTTATAATGAATGAGATATGTTACTTTCAATATTTGGAAATAGTGGAGATTTTTAAATACGAATTCAGAGGCAATTTCGTAATTAATCTGAAAAATCTAGTAACCTAATTCTTAGTAAAATGACCATAAATTCCACATACGATGTCGAAACTTGATGATTTAAGTTGCTATGATTCCAAAATTACCATAAGGATATAACAGTTTAGTGGAAATACGAATCAAAGGCCGTTTGTCAATATGGTAACATTTATGCTCAAATCGACGTCAAAACCGAAAACAATCACCATACAACCCAAACTTATTCAAAATCATCGGAATTTAACCAAACTTTGTGGGCATGTCCAAAATCATCATGCAAACTTATTGGAATAATTAAAACTCGATTGCGAGTCCGTTTACTCAAAAGTCAAACTTTGGTCAACTCTTCTAACTTAAAACTTCTAAAACGAGAATCATTCTTTCAAATCAGTCGTGAACCGTTCGAAAATCGAAACCAACCATACTCGCAAGTAATAATACATAATATGAATCTACTTAATGTCTCAAACCACCGAATGAAATGCTAAATCTCAAAACGACCGATCGGGTCGTTACACTTCATTTAATATATCTTATTCATGTTTCAATTTAGGTCCTGATATGGTTTTTGTATGAGTTAATATGTTGTTGGAGAAAAATGATGTCTTTCTTTCCTTTTCAACTTCACATATGCAAGGTGCATGAGAAATTCTATTAGTTTTCCTGTAATACTAGAATATCTGGGGTTTTTTTTTTGTCTGTCAAATTCATCTTGTAATTTGTGATCTCTTCCATGGCCATAATTACCGTTGAATCCTTCTAGGCCGTAGTTAGCATTTTTACGTCACTTCTTAATTTTCTATTTTCTTTTTAAATTTGTCTCTATCAAAATCACATTGAAAATATTTATTCATTCCAATTACCTGCCTATAATTTTATTGACATTTCACGTCTGAATGTTTTTAGTTGAAGATTATAATTTTTTTCTTTCAAATTTTGTGTTACACATTACACACATGTTGTAATATTATTTATTGTCATGCCTTTTTGTTTGTCATGTTCTTTTTCAATTATAATAAAATAAATTTGAGAACTAAAGATAATTTATTTTTCTTGATATAATAGTCTTAAATTTTTCATAAAGTACTAAAACATCAAACAACCAACATCTGACACATGATCCTGCTATATCTCATCATCCAATTATATTTAAATAATTCAACTAATATTTGCTTTGATCAAATTCACTGATGAAGACCCATAATTTTAAATTAGACTCAAGGTACATATATGTGTAATTATGATTTATATACATTAGATATTTCAGCAACTATTACCTCTAGCACAAATAACTACTACTTATTTGTAGGTGTACATCATGATAATGATCTACTAAATATCCTAAGATGGCATACATTAATTGAATTTATGTACAAATTCTATAAAATAATACTTTCATTCGACAATAACTGTTTTATATGTATGCTACTGAAAAAACGAGGACGTTACAGTTTCTTTAAAAAAAATCAAAACATTTGAGGCATGGAACATTAACAAACATAACCGATGTTTTTCAAATTCACATTTAAATTATGTGTTTTGACATATAAAAAAGGAACTTGTAACGACCCGACCAGTCATTTTGAGCATTTGCATTCAATCGGTAGTTGAGGTCATGAGTAGCTTTATATGATTTATCATGACTTGTGCGTATGGTTACTTTCTACGTTCGCGAGATTCGGGATTTGATTTGGAAGAGAAATTTTCATATTTGGAAGCTTTAAGTTGAAGAGTAGACAAAGGTTTGAATTTTGTGTAAACAGTGTCAGATTCATATTTTAATGATTCCAATAAGTTCGTATGCTGATTTCGGACTTAAGCGTACGTCTTGATTTGGATTTGGAGGTTCCTAGATTGATTTGGTTATTTTTAGCAAAAGTTAGCAATTTGAAGGCTTAAAAATGTCATAAGTTTGACCTTGAGTTGACTTTGTAGCTATCGGGTTCGGATTGTTATTTGGAGACTTGGAAAGGGTCCTTTTTCTCATTTGGAACATGTTTGCAAAGTTCTGTTTCATTCCGAGTTGATTTGGTAGGATACAGACACGTTCGATGAAGTTTGAAGGTTTGAAAGTTAAGAGAATGATCTTGATCCTCAATTCTTGGTTTTGATATTTTTATGATGTTTCGAGCTTTCGGATAAGTTTGGGTAATATATTAAGACTTGTTGGCATGTTTGGATAGGGTCACGAGGGGTTCGGGTGAGTGTTGGGATGGCTTTAGATCATTTCTAGGCCCTTTTAGTTGTTGGTTGTTGGCTACAGAGGTGTGAATCATGATCACGGGTCTTTGGGCCGCGTTCGCGAGGAGTAAATTAATGTTTGGATCTTGTGAATCGCGATCGTAGTGTCCTTGTTTGGAATCGCACAGAAGTAATTTCTACTATCATTGAGCTGATTTTCGGAGCTTATATTTTTTAATCCATAGAGAATTTGGAGAATGGTCAAAAACTAAAAGTTGTAACCCTTTGTGTCTAGTTTTTAGAATCAACCGTTTGTCATTTGGAGTTGTTTTATAGAAAGTTATTGCTATTATACTAGAGGTTGTCCGGAAGAGTTGAGCAAGTTTGTTCGAATTTGTTCATCGCGATCACTGAGGTTCTTGGCCACGAACGCGAAGGGTAAAATAGTGTTGGGCATTTTGTGAACCGCAATCGCGAGGTTTGTGACCGCGATCGCGAAGAAGGAGCCCTGGCAGTGGTATTTAATGTCAATTTCGGGATTTTGAGTTTATTTTCTTCACTTGTTGAGTTCTTGAAGCACAAGTAAGGCTATTTTGGAGGAATGTAACACCCAAATCATAAGGGTAAGTAATTGTATCTTTGATTTAACTATATATTTTATTTTTACATGGATTATTACACCTAAATCAAGGATTTGAAGACAAAACATTAGGAATTTTTGACTTGAATGTAAGAGAGTAAAAAATTGGGTTTTGAACATCGATTCAGTGTCGGATTTGGTTGAAACTAGTATTGCTCTACTCGTATTCGAATGGGTTATTGGATTGTGTGAATTTTGTCTGGTTTTGGGGTGCAGGCCCGAGTTGATCTTATGGCTTTTGGGTAGTTTTTAGCCGTTCAGTGGTCTATTCGTGCGGGATGGAGCTTCTAAAGTATTGTTTTGGCTCACTTAGGTTAAATAATTTACCTACACTTGGCTAAGGCACTAGTTGCTTGAGTTATGTGTGATAGCTACGTGTTATAGGTAGTGCACTTGTGTGGGGTTGAGCCCATGTGCGTGCACCGAGGTATTGTTTATGCTCGCGGTAATGTTTAGGCTATGGTATGCCTTGTATTGATTGTTAAGCTTCATGTTGTGATGGTTCTTATATTTGTACCCCTGATGTGAGCTATTTGAGCCATGTTTCGGATTACATAGAGGTTAATCTCCGGATTGAACCTGATAATTGCTACTTTCGTGATGTATGTACATGATTTGAGCTATGATAGCACACTTTGCACATGCATACACCTTAGCGTGTAACTTATACCAATCCACGAGTATGAAATTTGATGTTCATTGATCATGTACATGTATTCTTGTACATCTGCTTTCTCTGAGATATAGATTGGACTGGTAGCACGTGACCATGCCGTACAGATTATGATATTGAGCATGTGATCGCGCCGGGCGGATTATGATATTCAGCATGTGACCATGCCAGGCGGATTGTGATGTTGAGCCTGCGACCACGCCAAGCGGATTGTGATATTGAGCCTGTGACCACACCGGGTGGATTATGATATTAAGCTTGTGCCATGCCGGCGAACTGTATTATTAGCACGTGAGTTGTCCGTGCAGCACGTGAGTTGTCCGTGTGGATTAGAGATAGGATATTATTGGCACGTGAGTTGTCCGTGCAATATGTGAGTTGTTTGTGCGGTTGATATTATTAACACATGAGTTGTCTGTGTAGAATGTGAGTTGTGCAGCGTGTGGATATAGTTCCATCCCTCCTAGGGTCACCCTCTCATATTCCTTCTTGATGGTGTACACGCGGATTATGAGAAACCGACGAGTTTCATGTTGATGTGATCTTTGGAAAAATCTTATCAGTGGTTTGGTTCGGTTATGGTATCTCTGAGGAAAGACTGTCTTGTGTTTGAGATTATTGCATTTCATCTTTTTTTGCAATTTTCCTTGGTTGTTTACCTGGTTTATTTGCATATCTTCTTTACATGGTGGATTGTTGACTGAGAAGAGTACGTTAAGTTATTGTGTTCACCACGATTGTTTTATCTATGGTTCATGGTTTGATCATATTATTGTTCTGTACTTATTAGATTTATGAACTGTACAGGTGATTAGCGAGTATCTTTTATAATTTTTGCTTTTACTACCTCGCCGAAGTTAGTTATGATACTTGATGAGTACATAGGGCCAGTTTTACTCATACTATACTTCTGCACCATGCGTGTAGATCTTGGAGCTGAGTTGTTGTGGATGGCGAAAGCTGGCATTGAAAATATACCTGCTTTTTAGATATAGCTACCGCTTATCCTCAGTAGTTTTAAAATTGTAATCTGTTTATGTATATTCCAAACATATGTTGTATTTATTTTAGTACCGGTTTTGTAAATCTAAGTCTTAATGGCTCATGACTTGTACTACCAATCCTTGGATTATTGTATAAAATTTAGTTATTTCACTTGTTGATTTCTTGTTAGTGTCATTAGAATTGTGTAACTGTTGTTTGGCTTACCTAGCAAGGTTGGGTTCGGTGTCGTCACGACTAGGTGGGTTTGGGTCATGACAAGTTAATATGAGAGCCAAGTTCACAAGTTCTACGAGTCATGATCAAGTGTCTAGTAGAGTCTTGTGGATCAGTACGATGGCGTCCATACCTATCTTCGAGAGGCTAAAGAGCATCTAGGAAACCTCCTATCTTTTGTTCTTTATCGTGCAACATTGATTCAGCTTGAAGTATATCTATTTGAATCACTTCCACCCCCTCATACATTATGTTGAGCACTCAATATATGTTGTGCGTCGACAGATGGTGATGTCATGGATGGGTTGTGAGATGTGTTCTCTTTATTGTAAATATCGGTCAGTCTGAAGGACTTGAGGTCAGGTTCTGACCTCAACTTGGGCTCGGTTGTTTCAGTTATGTGAGTAAGTACATTTGAACATATATGTCTGGTAGTGTCCTTAGGAGAATTGATGGCTCAATGAGTGGTTGGACAACTATATGATGAGTGTTATGTGACTGAGGACTATGCTTAGGTCTGTTGGATGTGACGAGAAGAATTTTGCTTGGGATGCAGAAGGACTATGGATGCTTGATTTCTACCTTTATATGTTGTACTATCTTGCGTTCTGAGGTGTTAGGGATCTTTTACTTGTTCATTTGTGGAATGAAGTAGATTCTTATGTCTTATGTTATTGCATAGAGAAATGCCAGTTTGAGGCTAAGCGGGTGGGTTATCTCATGCGGGATGCTCTGAGGTTGTGTGATCCCTATGGTGTTTATGTAAGGAGTTTCTTTTCCACCAACAGGGTGTATATGTGCTGCACTTTGAGTTTGGATCGCTTGAAGGAGTTTGAACGACTGTCACGAGGATGGATATGTTCTTAGTAGAAGATTTGAGGTATACTATGGTTGGTGCTACATTAGCGTATAAAGGGTTTAGCTGGATTACAGTGCTGGATTATGGTAGTAATAAAATAAGGGTATTCTGGGTTATCGAATATTATGTTCTATGGCTTCGAGCCAAGTGGGGGATTCTGCTATCGACGATCAGATTGCATGGTCGTGTGTTATGTTAGTTTGGTCTGAGGCATACTTGTTGATCGGTTATGACTTGAAGAAGTTGATTTCGAGGATGACTCCAGTAAGGATATATCTGGATGCATAATGTATTACACTTTAGGGATATATGAAATTATTAGAGTGATCCGGGTTTGCTATTCATTGGTGGCGTAGTGTACAAGGAAAAGGTATTCGCTCAGTTGCTTAAGAGATAGGGGTTACTTCTTTGTGTTTCTATGCTAATGGGCGGCAAGTATTTCGGCTCGTATTGGCGGGGAATTGGAGATTGGAGCAAAGTTGATGACTCTCGAGATGATTCTTATGCTTTCATGATTCATATGCGGTATTTAAGGGTTTCCCCGAATTTTGTATATGGCTAAGATCTAAGATTTGTAGTGGATGGTGTCGAGAACTGCAGTATTTCTGTAACATAATTGAATCTACATTATAGTACCTGAGAGTTTAAATAAATAGCTTCATATTCACAGAAGGTCTCTTTAGAGTGGGTATCTCGGTTATGGCATTATTGGGTGCTTAAGAAGGAATACTGTGGCTTATGGGCCTTAAAATGACGTGGTTTCATGTTGGGATCTCTTGTGGTGAGCTTGGGGTTAAGAATCGTAATGTACTAGCAGGGAAAGGTGTTAACTTGAAGTCAAGAAGAACTTGAACAAATAGGACAACTTTGTAGTGGGTCTGATCATCATAGTAATAGAGTGATCGGTTTCTTTGGTGTGGTAAGTCTCTGCAGGTGTTTTGTGGAAATACTCTTGGGATAGGCGATCTGCGTGACTTGGTTGGGTTAGAGGGATTCAGTTCTGAAGACTTGGTTTTGTTCTAATGAGTTTGAAGAGTTATCGATAGTGTCAACCACGGCTTGGTACAAATGTTTTCGATAAGCATAAGGAGTATGTTATGTGTTGTGATTTTATCTTTGACGAGGGTCAAGTAGAAGGTTTCTGGCTGATAAAATATGTGTCCTGCTTGTGATTCAGGGTTGATAATAGGGTTCTCGTATTTTCATATGATGGCATGATAGATACGATGCAACGTGTGGGATTGAGGTTTGCATGTACGAAGTTGCGATTCCGTTCGAATGGAAGAATATAAGTTCTAGACAGCATAAACTGTTTTAGATGTTTAGAAGAATGCTGGCACTATCTTGTATCACCTGATAACGATGAGCATTTCGGAAGGCGCACAGTGTTTTGATTTGCAGATGTTTGACAGGTATTACAGTAATCGCTTGGTTGATCGACTGCTGATGCTCAAAATTATTCTATGTGGCATGTTATGGAAGTATTTCTCGTAAGATGATTGTGTATGAGGGAAGTGTCTGTCATTTGAGTGATGTAGTTTGGATTGAACATGGAGATTTTTGTATTCTAGGGATTTGAAGATTAGGAGGGTTTTCAAAGGCAGATTGTTCCTTGGTTGCGGACGGTAAAGGTATGCTAAGAAGTTGACAGTTGATTGTATGTGTTATGGATAGGTTATTGTGGAATTTTCAGAGGTTATCTATCAATTTTGAAAGGATTGAAATTGTCACGACCCCAAATTTCCACCTTAGATGTCACGATGGCAGCTAGCATCTAAGATTAGGTAAGCCTAACACACATTGTGTCATGACCCCAATTTCACTCTATAGGATGTCGTGATGGCACCTAGTCTCTACGATCAAGTAAGTCTAACAAATAATAATAAATGAATAGATATAATTAACAAGTTACTGAACACAACTGAATAATAGATAAAAATCTTCCGAAAGTAGAATCTCACAATACACACCCCAAAACCGGTGAAACTGAGTCATAAGCTCTATAGAATAATTCTAGACTATCTAATACATCACTTTCTTGAAGAAATACAATTGGAAGTAAAATAGGGAAGGTGACTCTGAGCCATACAGACGTGGGGTAGGTATACCTTGAAGTCTCCCAAGGAGCAGCTACAACAACCTCTAAAACTAACCCCCTGTCGTGATGGCGCCTATCGTGGAACTAGGCAAGCCGACTCATTTCCAAAACAAATCGATATTTTCATTTCAAAGATAATTCCAATGTTATTTAACAGAAAAAACTTCGTAAAGGAGTTCAAATCAAATAAAAGTGCGGAAGAAAAAGCCCGACATCGGGGTGTCACTAGTCATGAGCATCTACTACAATCTGTCTAACAATATCAAAACTAATTTAGTCTGGAAAATAGCTAAATACAACTAAAGGAAGATAAGAGGGAGAAGAGCAGGTCTACGATCGCCAGGGAGCCACCTTGCTATTCCCGGGAAAATCTGCAATAAGAATAATCAACAACCGCTACTGTGTCCAGCAACACCTGGATCTGCACACAAGGTGCAGGGAGTAACATGAGTATGCCAACTCAGTAAGTAACAACAATAAATAAAGATTGAACAGTAGTGACGAGCAATAAAGCATATAACGTTTATATCAGGAAATCTTAGTAAAATACCACATGCTTTTAAAATCATGATTTGAATCGAAACATCTCGTTTAAACCCGGTTCCAGTAAAAATCATTTAAAGATAGTTTTTCAACAGTTTTTCAAACAAAGGAAAAATGCAAAGGTGAGCAAAATGAAGAAATCATAAACAGCCCCCTCGGGCAAACCTCATAATCACTCTTTCCACTCGAGCATACCTCACAATCACTCTTGCCACTCGGGCATACCTCACAATCACTCTTGCCTTCCAGTCACTCAGCACTCGGCACTCGCACTCAGTATGTAACTGCGCTCATTGGCGGTGTGTACAGACTCCGGGGGGGCTTCTTCAGCCCAAGCGCTATAATCTGCACGGAAAACTCACGCGCTGGACGAACAACTCACGTGCTATAATAATAAAGTATGCTGCAGGCGGGCAGCCCCAATCCACACTCGTCCTCACAAATCAGGCCCTCGGCCTCACTCAGTCATAAACTTCTCAAGCCACTCGGGCATTTCAGTAAAAAACAGGGCATTCGGCCCAAAACAACATTTATATGCATAACAATAGAGTCATAAAATTGAGTTATGCAGTAAACAAGTATAACCATGACTGAGTATAGATTTCAATCGAGAACAATGAGAGGATAGTAAGCAAAGGCCCCTAAGGGTCCAAACAGCACTGGCACACGGCCCAAACATGGCATTCAGCCCAATTTACAGAAACTCTTTCTAAAACATATAAGTATCATATAGTTTCAACAAAATATGCAACTTTACAGTTGCTACGGGACGGACCAAGTCATAAATCCCCAACGGTGCACGCCCACACGGCCGTCACCTAGCATGTGCGTCACCTCCAAATAGTAGAATGATACAAAATCCGGGGTTTCATACCCTCAGGACTAGATTTACAATCGTTACTTACCTCGAACCGGTCAAATCTCAACCCTGTAATGCTCTTGCCTCTGGACACGGCCTCCAAATGCTCCGAATCTATTCACAATCAGTACAATACCATCAATATGCGCTAATGGAATGAATTCCACAAGAAAAACTACAAACATTAGACCAAATTCCGAAATTGGCTCAAACCCGACCCCCGGGCCCACGTCTCAAAATCCGACAAAATTCACAAAACTAGAAAGCTCATTCACTCATGAATCTAACCATACCAAATTCATCAAAATCCGACATC